>CP136067.1:200654180-200921680 GCA_032622095.1 Siphonodentalium dalli | reverse complement strand
TTGTGACAAATGATATATACCCAATCAGTGTTTTATTATGGGGTGGGGTGGTGGTGGTGGTGGTGGTTGTGACAAATGATATATACCCAATCAGTGTTTTATTATGGGGTGGGGTGGTGGTGGTGGTGGTGGTGACAAATGATATATACCCAATCAGTGTTTTATTATGGGGTGGGGTGGTGGTGGTGGTGGTGGTGGTTGTGACAAATGATATATACCCAATCAGTGTTTTATTATGGGGTGGGTGGGGTGGTGGTGGTGGTGGTGGTGGTGACAAATTATATATACCCAATCAGTGTTTTATTATGGGGTGGGGTGGTGGTGGTGGTGGTGGTGGTTGTGACAAATGATATATACCCAATCAGTGTTTTATTATGGGGTGGGTGGGTGGAATTGGTGGTGGGGGTGGGGGTGGTGACAAATGATATATACCCAATCAGTGTTTTATTATGGGGTGGGTGGGGTGGTGGTGGTGGTGGTGGTGGTGACAAATTATATATATCCAATCAGTGTTTTATTATGGGGTGGGGTGGTGGTGGTGGTGGTGGTGGTTGTGACAAATGATATATACCCAATCAGTGTTTTATTATGGGGTGGGTGGGTGGAATTGGTGGTGGGGGTGGGGGTGGTGACAAATGATATATACCCAATCAGTGTTTTATTATGGGGTGGGGTGGTGGTGGTGGTGGTGGTTGTGGTGGTGGTAACAAATTATATATACCCAATCAGTGTTTTATTATGGGGTGGGTGGGGTGGTGGTGGTGGGGGTGGGGGTGGTGACAAATGATATATACCCAATCAGTGTTTTATTATGGGGTGGGGTGGTGGTGGTGGTGGTGGTGGTGGTGGTGACAAATTATATATACCCAATCAGTGTTTTATTATGGGGTGGGGTGGGGTGGTGTTGGTGGTGGTGGTGGTGGTGACAAATTATATATACCCAATCAGTGTTTTATTATGGGGTGGGGTGGGGTGGTGGTGGTGGTGGTGGTGGTGGTGGTGGTGGTGGTGACAAATGATATATACCCAGTCAGTGTTTTATTGTGGGGTGGGGTGGTGGTGGTGGTTGTGACAAATGATATATACCCAATCAGTGTTTTATTATGGGATGGGGGTGGGGTTGTGGTGGTGGTGATGACAAATGATATATACCCAATCAGTGTGTTATTATGGGGTGGGGTGGGTGGTGGTGGGGTGGTGGTGGTGGGGGTGGTGACAAATGATATGTACCCAGTCAGTGTTTTATTGTGGGGTGGGGTGGTGGTGGTGGTTGTGACAAATGATATATACCCAATCAGTGTTTTATTATGGGGTGGGGTGGGGGTGGTGGTGGTGGTGGTGACAAATGATATATACCCAATCAGTGTTGTATTATGGGGTGGGATTGGTGGTGGTGGTGACAAATGATATATAGCCAATCAGTGTTATATTATGGGTGGTGGTGGTGGTGGTGGTGGTGGTGACAAATGATATATACCCAATCAGTGCTTTATTATGGGGTGGGATGGGGTGGTGGTGTGGTGGTGAATAGCTCTACCTTGTATGTTTGCTATTGGTGCATACCATTGTTCTACCCAACTAATATAATCGCACATTATATGGCCTACGCGGTTATTCCCTACTGTTTTTATGATTATATGATTATATGGCCGATTGCGGTAACGTTAAGTGTGTTACGTATTCATTGCGTGAAACATTCCGGGTTGTTTTTATGTGTAACCAATCAGGTAAGTGGGTGTCAGACCAGGTAACACGAGTTCCAGGGTAAGCAACACCAAACCTAGCACACCAGAGTGACAGAAAACAAGTCAAAGTGAAGCACTGGCAGGTAGACCATAAATGGCCTATTTGTTAGTCAACATAGGTTTTAGTAAGAAAGAAAAACGCCTCAAACATATTCGTCATTTTACGCACATAATATTGGCGGAGCAAAAATGTAATGGATGTCAAGAACAAGAGGAGAGTGTCTGCAAAGTATATGAAAGAAAGGGGATATATTAGGGTCAGGGTCCCAATCACATGCAGACACTGTGTTCCTCGTGTTCTTGGCATAACATTTTGAGTCGGAGAGCAAAGTCACGGAGCGGCTGGAAATATTTTGAAAAGTTATTAAAGGTACTCAACCCGTAAAGAGGGTCCCCATCTCAACAGATTCCAACAACAACAATCCGATCGGAGGGTCCTATATTACTATTTCTTTGGCTTTGGGGGTAAAAAATATTTGATTCGAGTCGAGGAACCCATCAAACAAAGCTCAGAGTTATTAGATATTGATTTTTGAAATTTGTTATGAACTCGAGATCAGTACTACTAACTGCCGTAATCTGCTCTGGATGTGTTCTCCAAATGTATTCAAACAGACAAGGATGGATAACTCTAAAATCAAGTGGTAATTTAAACGCAATTTTGACTGAGTTCTGGGCCAGATAGTATTCCCGATAATGAAAAATAATAGATTTCTAAAATCGATATCTAACAAATCTGAGCTTTGATGGGTGACTTCCTCGACTCGAATCCAATATTTTTGACCCCCGAAGCCATTGAAATAGTAATTGAGAGGAGTTTTATCGGGTTGAGTACCTTTAAGAACGTACAGATCGAAAGAGGGTAATTAAAATCAAAGATACCTAAGAATTTGTAATTTAAGGAAAACGGTAAAACTGGTGGTGGTGGTGGTGTTGGTCGTCGCCGTGGTGATGGTGGTGGGGTGGGGTGTTGGGTAAATAGCTCTACCTTGTATGTTTGCTATTTGTGCATAACATCGTTCTACCCAACTAATATAGTCGCACATTCTATCGCCTACGCGGTTATTTCCTACTCTTTTTATGATTATATGATTATATGGCCGATTGTGGTAACGTTAAGTGTGTTACGTATTCATTGCATGAAACATTCCGGGTTGTACTAATCCCATTGTACTAATCTCATTGTACTAATCGTGAGATTAGTAATATTGGCAGCTCTCAATTGTGCAATACTCGTGTATTTGTCATAAGTCCTCCTTGATATGTGCGCAATCCTTGAAATAGTGTGTCTGACATTTGCAGAATGAGGTCCGCAAAGGGTGAATTTAAGCAGGCTAGCATCATCAAATTCATCTTCTGTGAACCTCATTCTGCTTAGGCACCAGCTGCTATGGGAGACCTAGAATCAGATTGAAGTTCCCCAGTCAAAGTTGGATATGTTCACACGTTAGTCACCTCGTTATGCATTTTGTCTTCTGCAAATTATGGGATATAGAAACTGAATAGACGGGGGAAAGTAACCAATACAATGTCAATTTGAGACTGTAGATAGTTACTAGACGATGAGGTCAATAAGAATAATGACGTCCCACATAAGTTGAATTTGGTAATGCTAGCCCGATGTGCGGCGGTAGCGTTACGATATTCACCCACTGTGAATCTCATTGTGCGCATGACACACACACTATTTCCTCGGCGATAAGTGCTACATTCTCTGTGGAATGCGGGCGCACGTCATTACATTTGATGGGGTAGACACGCTATCGTCATACAATACACAATTACTTCTACATAACCACAAAGTTCGCCTCGTAACTTGAAGCAACTTCAGTTTGCGGGTTGAAGCCTCAAATTATGATCTGGCTTCTCAGTCAGGATCAGAGGCTCTAAGCCGCGTTCACATATTCACCGCTGGTCAATTGGTCCTGCTGAATTGCTATGATGCGGGTATGGCAAACTGATGCCGTTACGAAATAGTACCAGTATGAACGCTCTTTATTATATATACCATTTATGGTCCACGGAATCATGAACGCTCTTTATTATCTACCATTTATGGACCTCGGAATCATGAACGCTCTTTATTATCTATACCATTTATGAACCAAGAAAACATGAACGCTCTTTGTTATATATATACCCTTTATGGACAACGGAATCATGAACGCTCTTTATTATATATACTATTCATGGACAACGGAAGCATTAATGCTCTTTATTATCTACCATTTATGGACCACGGAAGCATGAACGCTCTTTATTATATATACCATGTATGGACCACGGAATCATGAACGCTCTTTATTATATATACCATGTATGGACAACGGAAGCATGGACGCTCTTTATTATATATACCATTTATGGACAACGGAAGCATGAACGCTCTTTATTATATATACCATTTATGGGCCCCGGACTCATGAAAGCTCTTTATTATCTATACTCTTCATGGACCACGGAAGCATGAACTCTCTTTATGATCTACCATATATGGACAACGGAATCGTGAACGCTTTTTAGTATATATACCATTTATGGACCCACGGATGGTCCACGGAAGCATGGACGCTCTTTATTATCTACCATGTATGGACCACGGAATCACGAACGCTCTTTAATATCTATACTATTCATGGACCACAGAAGCATGAAATCTCTTTATTATCTACCATATATGGACAACGGAATCATGAACGCTCTTTAGTATATATACCATTTATGGACCCACGGATGGTCCACGGAAGCATGAACGCTCTGTATTATCTACCATTTATGGACCGCGGAATCATGAACGCTCTTTATTATATATACCATTTATGGACCGCGCAATCGTGAACGCTCTTTATTATATATATACCATGTATGGACCACGGAAGCATGGACGCTCTTTATTATATATACCATGTATGGACCACGGAAGCATGAACGCTCTTTATTATCTATACCATGTATGGACCACGGAAGCATGAACGCTCTTTATTATATATACCAGTTATGGACCGCGCAATCATGAACGCTCTTTAGTATATATACCATTTATGGACCCACGGATGGTCCACGGAAGCATGGACGCTCTTTATTATCTACCATGTATGGACCACGGAATCACGAACGCTCTTTAATATCTATACTATTCATGGACCACATAAGCATGAAATCTCTTTATTATCTACCATATAAGGACAACGGAATCATGAATGCTCTTCATTATATATACCATTTATGGACAACGGAAGCATGAACGCTCTTTATTATATATACCATGTGTGGACCACGGAAGCATGAACGCTCTTTATTATCTATACCATGTATGGACCATGGAAGCATGAACGCTCTTTATTATATATACCATTTATGGACCACGGAAGCATGAACGCTCTTTATTATATATACCATTTATGGACCACGGAAGCATGAACGCTCTTTATTATCTACCATTTATGGACCGCGGAAGCATGAACGCTATTTGTTATCTACCATTTATGGACCACGGAAGCATGAACGTTCTTTATATATATACCATTTATGGGCCACGGAAGCATGAACGCTCTTTATTATATATACCATTTATGGGCCACGGAAGCATGAACGCTCTTTATTATATATACCATTTGTGGACAACGGAAGCATGAACGCTCTTTATTATATATACTATTCATGGACAACGGAAGCATTAATGCTCTTTATTATCTACCATTTATGGACCACGGAAGCATGAGCGCTCTTTATTATATATACCATGTATGGACCACGGAATCATGAACGCTCTTTATTATATATACCATGTATGGACAACGGAAGCATGAACGCTCTTGATTATATATACCATTTATGGACAACTGAAGCATGAACGCTCTTTATTATATATACCATTTATGGGCCCCGGACTCATGAAAGCTCTTTATTATCTATACTATTCATGGACCACGGAAGCATGAACTCTCTTTATGATCTACCATATATGGACAACGGAATCATGAACGCTCTTTAGTATATATACCATTTATGGACCCACGGATGGTCCACGGAAGCATGAACGCTCTTTATTATCTACCATTTATGGACCGCGGAATCATGAACGCTCTTTATTATATATACCATGTATGGACCGCGCAATCATGAACGCTCTTTATTATATATATACCATGTATGGACCACGGAAGCATGAACGCTCTTTATTATATATACCATGTATGTACCACGAAAGCATGAACGCTCTTTATTATCTATACCATGTATGGACCACGGAAGCACGAACGCTCTGTATTATATATACCATTTATGGACCACGGAAGCATGAACGCTCTTTATTATATATACCAGTTATGGACCGCGCAATCATGAACGCTCTTTAGTATATATACCATTTATGGACCCACGGATGGTCCACGGAAGCATGGACGCTCTTTATTATCTACCATGTATGGACCACGGAATCACGAACGCTCTTTAATATCTATACTATTCATGGACCACATAAGCATGAAATCTCTTTATTATCTACCATATATGGACAACGGAATCATGAACGCTCTTTAGTATATATACCATTTATGGACAACGGAAGCATGAACGCTCTTTATTATATATACCATGTGTGGACCACGGAAGCATGAACGCTCTTTATTATCTATACCATGTATGGACCATGGAAGCATGAACGCTCTTTGTTATCTACCATTTATGGACCGCGGAATCATGAACGCTCTTTATTATATATACCATGTATGGACCACGGAAGCATGAACGCTCTTTATTATATATATCATTATGGACCACGGTAGCATGAACGCTCTTTATTATCTACCATGTATGGACCACGGAAGCATGAACGCTCTTTATTATATATACCATTTATGGACCACGGAAGCATGAACGCTCTTTATTATCTACCATTTATGGACCGCGGAAGCATGAACGCTATTTGTTATCTACCATTTATGGACCACGGAAGCATGAACGTCCTTTATATATATACCATTTATGGGCCACGGAAGCATGAACGCTCTTTATTATATATACCATTTATGGGCCACGGAAGCATGAACGCTCTTTATTATATATACCATTTGTGGACAACGGAAGCATGAACGCTCTTTATTATATAAACTATTCATGGACCACGGAAGCATGAACGCTCTTTATTATATATACAATTTATGGACCACGGAAGCATGAACGCTCTTTATTATCTATACTATTCATGGACCACGGAAGCATGAACGCTCTTTATTATCTATACCATTTATGGACCGCGCAATCATGAACGCTCTTTCTTGCTGGAGGCAATATTTATTAGGGTAGTCTACCCTGGGTAGATGAAGGGTAATCACAGCCATCTTTTCTGCGAATTTCAGCGATAAATCGCTCAAACCAAAAATCCATACGGGAAACGGAATTTCAGAGGTAATTTCCAGTGGAACTAGTGAATTCGCCTCTATCATTGTCGACTCCTGGTGAATTCGCCTCTATCATTGTCGACTCCTGGTGAATTCGCCTCTATCATTGTCGACTCCTGGTGAATTCGCCTCTATCATTGTCGACTCCTGGTGAATTCGCCTCTATCATTGTCAACTCCTGAGAACTAGTGAATTCGCCTCTATTGTTGTCGACTCCTGAGAACTAGTGAATTCGCCTCTATCATTGTCGACTCCTGAGAACTAGTGAATTCGCCTCTACCATTGTCGACTCCTGAGAACTAGTGAATTCGCCTCTATCGTTGTCGACTCCTGAGAATTTCAATGTTCAACCCACTCTCGCCACACGTTTAATGCCCATGATGTTGATTATCTAGTGTTTCGCGGGACACATTGGCAGTAACGCTTTTGAAGTTCATCGCCATCAACTGGTGCCGCAAATCTACTATTTGTGATTGCCTGACTTTCATATGCAGCCATATCAACTGTAGTTAAATCCAAATCATCTGAATGATTTTCAAGAGAACAATCGCCAGTTAATAAATCCATTCGAAATAGTCGTACGTGTTATACCAGTAATCAAACTAAGAAATTATATAGTGAACGGACTGAAGCGTTATGTACCAGTATAAGAGTGGCAATTTTATTGGGTCAATGCAATGAGTTTCTTTCAAATTGAGCACTCAATAGTGAATATGTCGTTGCTAAATTAACTCTGCTCACATGTGATTGATCTGATACGTTATCATGCGTAATTGACATATTCAATGACAACGTGATCCTCGTGGTGCAAATCAGATTATAAATATGTCATAACCCGCTTGGGTAACTGTACAAGAAATACAAACCGCGGCGCTATCGCGCCTATGTTTGTATTTCTTGTACAGATACCCAAGCGCGGGTTATAACATATACATATATAATATATATGTATATGTATATGTACATATGTCTATACTATGTGTATAAGGGTGTATTTACATGTGTGTATACGTATACCTTATTCGTATTTAAATTCGCGCAGTACTATTTTTCGCTCAGTTTCAAATTCGCGCACTTTGAATTCGCGCACCATCCTGCGCGAATTCAAAACTGACAAAAATGATTTTGGAAAAGGTCATGTGTTTGATGAGTGTCAGTTCTTAATCAATCCTGTGTGTCTGTGCGGGCGTCGAGTAAAAGATGACTGCATAAAAATATTGTTGTGAAGATGGGTGTATATATGCTTCAAGTAATTATTCTGATATTTAAACAGTTATGTGGATCATTGAATTGAGCTCGAAACTAATAGCCAAAACCGCGTATATATAGACTGCTGACTTCCGAAAAAAAATGGTGTTTTATTATGGGGTGGGGTGGGGTGGTGGTGTTGGTGACAAATGATATATACCCAATCAGTGTTTTATTATGGGGTGGGGTGGGTGGTGGTGGGTGGGGGTGGTGGTGGGGTGGTGACAAATGATATATACCCAGGCAGTGTTTTATTGTGGGGTGGGGTGGTGGTGGTGGTTGTGACAAATGATATATACCCAATCAGTGTTTTATTATGGGATGGGGGTGGGGTTGTTGTGGTGGTGGTGACAAATGATATATACCCAATCAGTGTGTTATTATGGGGTGGGGTGGGTGGTGGTGGGGTGGTGGTGGTGGGGGTGGTGACAAATGATATGTACCCAGTCAGTGTTTTATTGTGGGGTGGGGTGGTGGTGGTGGTTGTGACAAATGATATATACCCAATCAGTGTTTTATTATGGGGTGGGGTGGGGGTGGTGGTGGTGGTGGTGACAAATGATATATACCCAATCAGTGTTGTATTATGGGGTGGGATTGGTGGTGGAGGTGACAAATGATATATAGCCAATCAGTGTTATATTATGGGTGGTGGTGGTGGTGGTGGTGGTGGTGGTGACAAATGATATATACCCAATCAGTGCTTTATTATGGGGTGGGATGGGGTGGTGGTGTGGTGGTGAATAGCTCTACCTTGTATGTTTGCTATTGGTGCATAACATCGTTCTACCCAACTAATATAGTCGCACTTTCTATCGCCTACGCGGTTATTCCCTACTCTTTTTATGATTATATGATTATATGGCCGATTGCGGTAACGTTAAGTGTGTGTTACGTATTCATTGCGTGAAACATTCCGGGTTGTTTTTATGTGTAACCAATCAGGTAAGTGGGTGTCAGACCAGGTAACACGAGTTCCAGGGTAAGCAACACCAAACCTAGCACACCAGAGTGACAGAAAACAAGTCAAAGTGAAGCACTGGCAGGTAGACCATAAATGGCATATTTGTTAGTCAACATAGGTTTTAGTAAGAAAGAAAAACGCCTCAAACATATTCGTCATTTTACGCACATAATATTGGCGGAGCAAAAATGTAATAGATGTCAAGAACAAGAGGAGAGTGTCTGCAAAGTATATGAAAGAAAGGGGATATATTAGGGTCAGGGTCCCAATCACATGCAGACACTGTGTTCCTCGTGTTCTTGGCATAAAATTTTGAGTCGGAGAGCAAAGTCACGGAGCGGCTGGAAATATTTTGAAAAGTAATTAAGAACGTACAGATCGAAAGAGGGTAATTAAAATCAAAGATACCTAAGAATTTGTAATTTAAGGAAAAAGGTAAAACTGGTGGTGGTGGTGGTGGTCGTCGCCGTGGTGATGGTGGTGGGGTGGGGCGTTGGGTAAATAGCTCTACCTTGTATGTTTGCTATTTGTGCATAACATCGTTCTACCCAACTAATATAGTCGCACATTCTATCGCCTACGCGGTTATTTCCTACTCTTTTTATGATTATATGATTATATGGCCGATTGTGGTAACGTTAAGTGTGTTACGTATTCATTGCATGAAACATTCCGGGTTGTACTAATCTCATTGTACTAATCTCATTGTACTAATCGTGAGATTAGTAATATTGGCAGCTCTCAATTGTGCAATACTCGTGTATTTGTCATAAGTCCTCCTTGATATGTGCGCAATCCTTGAAATAGTGTGTCTGACATTTGCAGAATGAGGTCCGCAAAGGGTGAATTTAAGCAGGCTAGCATCATCAAATTCATCTTCTGTGAACCTCATTCTGCTTAGGCACCAGCTGCTATGGGGGACCTAGAATCAGATTGAAGTTCCCCAGTCAAAGTTGGAGATGTTCACACGTTAGTCACCTCGTTATGCATTTTGTCTTCTGCAAATTATGGGATATAGAAACTGAATAGACGGGGAAAAGTAACCAATACAATGTCAATTTGAGACTGTAGATAGTTACTAGAAGATGAGGTCAATAAGAATAATGACGTCCCACATAAGTTGAATTTGGTGATGCTAGCCCGATGTGTGGCGGTAGCGTTACGATATTCACCCACTGTGAATCTCATTGTGCGCATGACACACACACTATTTCCTCGGCGATAAATGCTACATTCTCTGTGGAATGCGGGCGCACGTCATTACATTTGATGGGGTAGACACACTATCGTCATACAATACACAATTACTTCTACATAACCACAAAGTTCCGCCTCGTAACTTGAAGCAACTTCAGTTTGCGAGTTGAAGCCTCAAATTATGATCTGGCTTCTCAGTCAGGATCAGAGGCTCTAAGCCGCGTTCACATATTCACCGCTGGTCAAGTGGTCCTGCTGAATTGCTATGATGCGGGTATGGCAAACTGATGCCGTTACGAAATAGTACCAGTATGAACGCTCTTTATTACATATACCATTTATGGACCGCGGAAGCATGAACGCTCTTTATCATCTGTACCATTTATGGACCTCGGAATCATGAACGCTGTTTATTATCTATACCATTTATGAACCAAGAAAACATGAACGCTCTTTGTTATATATACCCTTTATGGGCAACGGAATCATGAACGCTCTTTATTATATATACCATTCATGGACAACGGAAGCATGAACGCTCTTTAGTATCTAACATTTATGGACCACGGAAGCATGAACGCTCTTTATTATATATACCATGTATGGACCACGGAATCATGAACGCTCTTTATTATATATACCATGTATGGACAACGGAAGCATGGACGCTCTTTATTATATATACCATTTATGGACAACGGAAGCATGAACGCTCTTTATTATATATACCATTTATGGGCCCCGGACTCATGAAAGCTCTTTATTATCTATAATATTCATGGACCACGGAAGCATGAACTCTCTTTATGATCTACCATATATGGACAACGGAATCATGAACGCTCTTTAGTATATATACCATTTATGGACCCACGGATGGTCCACGGAAGCATGGACGCTCTTTGTTATCTACCACGTATGGACCACGGAATCACGAACGCTCTTTAATATATATACTATTCATGGACCACAGAAGCATGAAATCTCTTTATTATCTACCATATATGGACAACGGAATCATGAACGCTCTTTATTATATATACCATTTATGGACAACGGAAGCATGAACGCTCTTTATTATATATACCATTTATGGACCCACGGAAGCATGAACGCTCTTTATTATCTACCATTTATGGACAACGGAAGCATGAACGCTCTTTATTATCTACCATTTATGGACCGCGGAATCATGAACGCTCTTTATTATATATACCATTTATGGACAACGGAAGCCTGAACGCTCTTTAGTATCTACCATTTATGGACCACGGAAGCATGAACGCTCTTTATTATATATACCATGTATGGACCACGGAATCATGAACGCTCTTTATTATCTATAATATTCATGGACCACGGAAGCATGAACGCTCTTTATTATCTATACTATTCATGGACCACGGAAGCATGAACGCTCTTTATTATCTATACCATTTATGGACCGCGGAATCATGAACGCTCTTTCTTGCTGGGGGCAATATTATTAGGGTAGTCTACCCTGGGTAGATGAATGGTAATCACTGCCATCTTTTCTCCGAATTTCAGCGATAAATCGTTCCAATCAAAAAATCCATAACGGGAAACGGAATTTCAGAGGTAATTTCCAGTGGAACTAGTGAATTCGCCTCTATCACTGTCGACTCCTGGTGAATTCGCCTCTATCATTGTCGACTCCTGGTGAATTCGCCTCTATCATTGTCGACTCCTGGTGAATTCGCCTCTATCATTGTCGACTCCTGGTGAATTCGCCTCTATCATTGTCGACTCCTGGTGAATTCGCCTCTATCGTTGTCGACTCCTGGTGAATTCGCCTCTATCATTGTCGACTCCTGGTGAATTCGCCTCTATCGTTGTCGACTCCTGGTGAATTCGTCTCTATCATTGTCGACTCCTGGTGAATTCGCCTCTATCATTGTCGACTCCTGGTGAATTCGCCTCTATCATTGTCGACTCCTGGTGAATTCGTCTCTATCATTGTCGACTCCTGGTGAATTCGCCTCTATCATTGTCGACTCCTGGTGAATTCGCCTCTATCATTGTCGACTCCTGGTGAATTCGCCTCTATCATTGTCGACTCCTGGTGAATTCGCCTCTATCATTGTCGACTCCTGGTGAATTCGCCTCTATCATTGTCGACTCCTGGTGAATTCGCCTCTATCATTGTCGACTCCTGGTGAATTCGCCTCTATCATTGTCGACTCCTGGTGAATTCGCCTCTATCGTTGTCGACTCCTGGTGAATTCGCCTCTATCGTTGTCGACTGCTGGTGAATTCGCCTCTATCATTGTCGACTCCTGGTGAATTCGCCTCTATCATTGTCGACTCCTGGTGAATTCGCCTCTATCATTGTCGACTCCTGGTGAATTCGCCTCTATCATTGTCGACTCCTGGTGAATTCGCCTCTATCATTGTCGACTCCTGGTGAATTCGCCTCTATCATTGTCGACTCCTGGTGAATTCGCCTCTATCATTGTCGACTCCTGGTGAATTCGCCTCTATCATTGTCGACTCCTGGTGAATTCGCCTCTATCATTGTCGACTCCTGGTGAATTCGCCTCTATGGTTGTCGACTCCTGATGAATTCGCCTCTATCGTTGTCGACTCCTGGTGA
Source organism: Siphonodentalium dalli (assembly GCA_032622095.1). Lineage (NCBI taxonomy): Eukaryota > Metazoa > Mollusca > Scaphopoda > Gadilida > Siphonodentaliidae > Siphonodentalium > Siphonodentalium dalli. The sequence continues at coordinate 200,908,510 of CP136067.1, read as the reverse complement.
ATTCGCCTCTATCATTGTCGACTCCTGGTGAATTCGCCTCTATCATTGTCGATTCCTGGTGAATTCGCCTCTATCATTGTCGACTCCTGGTGAATTCGCCTCTATCATTGTCGACTCCTGGTGAATTCGCCTCTATCGTTGTCGACTCCTGGTGAATTCGCCTCTATCATTGTCGACTCCTGGTGAATTCGCCTCTATCATTGTCGACTCCTGGTGAATTCGACTCTATCATTGTCGACTCCTGGTGAATTCGCCTCTATCATTGTCGACTCCTGGTGAATTCGCCTCTATCATTGTCGACTCCTGGTGAATTCGCCTCTATGGTTGTCGACTCCTGGTGAATTCGCCTCTATCGTTGTCGACTCCTGGTGAATTCGCCTCTATCATTGTCGACTCCTGGTGAATTCGCCTCTATCATTGTCGACTCCTGGTGAATTCGCCTCTATCATTGTCGACTCCTGGTGAATTCGCCTATATCATTGTCGACTCCTGGTGAATTCGCCTCTATCCTTGTCGACTCCTGGTGAATTCGCCTCTATCATTGTCGACTCCTGGTGAATTCGCCTCTATCATTGTCGACTCCTGGTGAATTCGCCTCTATCATTGTCGACTCCTGGTGAATTTGCCTCTATCATTGTCGACTCCTGGTGAATTCGCCTCTATCATTGTCGACTCCTGGTGAATTCGCCTCTATCATTGTCGACTCCTGGTGAATTCGCCTCTATGGTTGTCGACTCCTGATGAATTCGCCTCTATCGTTGTCGACTCCTGGTGAATTCGCCTCTATCATTGTCGACTCCTGGTGAATTCGCCTCTATCATTGTCGACTCCTGGTGAATTCGCCTCTATCATTGTCGACTCCTGGTGAATTCGCCTCTATGGTTGTCGACTCCTGGTGAATTCGCCTCTATCATTGTTGACTCCTGGTGAATTCGCCTCTATCATTGTCAACTCCTGAGAACTAGTGAATTCGCCTCTATTGTTGTCGACTCCTGAGAACTAGTGAATTCGCCTCTATCATTGTCGACTACTGAGAACTAGTGAATTCGCCTCTATCATTGTCGACTCCTGAGAACTAGTGAATTCGCCTCTATCGTTGTCGACTCCTGAGAATTTAAATGTTCAACCCACTCTCGCCACACGTTTAATGCCCAAGATGTTGATTATCTAGTGTTTCGCGGGACACATTGGCAGTAACGCTTTTGAAGTTCATCGCCATCAACTGGTGCCGCAAATCTACTATTTGTGATGGCCTGACTTTCATATGCAGCCATATCAACTGTAGTTAAATCCAAATCATCTGAATGATTTTCAAGAGAACAATCGCCAGTTAATAAATCCATTCGAAATAGTCGTGTTATACCAGTAATCAAACTAAGAAATTTTATTGTGAACGGACTGAAGCGTTATGTACCAGTATAAGAGTGGCAATTTCATTGGGTCAATGCAATGAGTTTCTTTCAAATTGAGCACTCAATAGTGAATATGTCGTTGCTAAATTAACTCTGCTCACATGTGATTGATCTGATACGTTATCATGCGTAATTGACATCCTCGTGGTGCAAATCAGTTTATAAATATGTCATAACCCGCTTGGGTAACTGTACAAGAAATACAAATCGCGGCGCTATCGCGCCTATGTTTGTATTTCTTGTACAGATACCCAAGCGCGGGTTATAACATATACATATAATATATATATATATATGTATATGTACATATGTCTATACTATGTGTGTATAAGGGTGTGTTTACATGTGTGTATACGTATATCTTATTCGTATTTAAATTCGCGCAGTACTATTTTTCGCTCAGTTTTAAATTCGCGCACTTTGATTTCGCGCACCATCCTGCGCGAATTCAAAACTGACAAAAAATGATTTTGGAAAAGGTCATGTGTTTGATGAGTGTCAGTTCTTAATCAATCCTGTGTGTCTGTGCGTGCGTCGACTAAAACATAACTGCATAAAAATATTGTTGTGAAGATGGGTGTATATATGCTTCAAGTAATTATTCTGATATTTAAACAGTTATGGGGATCATTGAATTGAGCTCGAAACTAATAGCCAAAAACCGCGTATATATAGACTGCTGACTTCCGAAAAAAAATGGTTGCTTGTATTTTAAATAGTTGGGTTCACATAAATAACTCAGAGTGTGATGTGACCACGGCGCCACTCCATGCAGGGTTGTGGGTATGGAGACGTGCTTGAAACGTCGAAGATTATACAATTATTTTTCGGTATAAATGGTTTAGGGATTGGATGTCCGAATATGAATGTAATCACTCCAATATTTCGTAATACATGTATGTAACTCACGAACATATAACCCTCATATTTTCCAACGCGGTTTGGTATAAATTCAGGAGTCGTACTATTTTTCGCTCCGTGTTATATTCGCGCACCGACGGGTGCGCGAAAAATAGTACTGCGGCAATTGAAATACGAGTAAGGTATTTGTTGCGTGTTCATGCACATGCATGCACATATACTGGTGTATAGTCACCGATGGTAGACGTGCACTTGTGTGCATACACGCATGTATATCAGGAGACATGTCACCGACAAATATCATGAATCCGATAATTTTGAAGGACAAACAGTAAAAAGAGACGGGATATATATTATTTGATGGTCTACATAATTCGCATATATGCATGTCTAGGGTTTGCCGTCTTTCATTTGATCCCCGAAACATAACAAAATGTAGTTACCAGCTTGAATTTGAGGACTGATTAATATATGTCCCTTTAATGTCCTGGGTTATTTGATCGGGTGAGTTATATAATTGTTATGAGAATCATATAATTTTAATATCATAGCTATGAAAACCTGTCGCGATCCTTCTAATCCTGCACATTTCGTTCATAGTATTATTATGAGTTCAATGATTTAAAACATGCGGTAAAACGTTTTCGATGATGCAGGCTGTGAGGACGAAAGAGACAACCATCTCGTTAACACAGCCACTAACCTGGTGTCAAAGACCACGGGACCATGTGTTATAGCGAATCATAATCTTAAAATTCAAGCCTCAAATATATGTAATGGTAATTGTTCTAACGTGCCGTATTCGGGCTGTTGAAATGGGCAAATATATCAACAAATTTTCATGCAAATAGGTTCACATTGATCCTAAATATTCACAAAGATTCATATTGGGCTGATTTGATTAGAAACAAGCCCATAGTGAACTTACACCGTTGTTGTTGTTTTTATTAAATACGTTCATATTAAACCTATTTCGACCTCAAACTAGGTTCACAATGTGCTTATGGTCCACAATATAAAATTAAATGACCTTCTAAACTAGAGGTTGTATACTCTATGAGAAGACTCATCGTCATTCCGGATACGGATGCAAGACTTACAAGTTATGCCCGCGATGTATTCATTATAGTTTGGGTTTCGACTAGATATAGCGATAATTGTCACCGCAAGAGAGAGGGCAAATGTATGTCAAACCAGCTCAGTTGGTGTTAGTCATTATCTTAATTAGAGAAAAATAAAGAGCGTTCGTATAATAACCCCTGAGCGAAACGTTAAGCAGTTGATTATGTTTTGTATGACTTCAGTTAAAGTCTTGGTATAAGTATTTCGGAAATATATGTGCATATTTCGATGCAGAAACGCGGCTATAATATACTGGGTTTTATTCTAAGTTCCCAAATCTTAGTGAAGTCATGGAAATGCGTTAGTTGTTCTTTAATATCTCACATATACGTGAGACGAACGCATTCTATGGGTGACATATCTGGAAGAAAATTATATATTACGATATGTGTGTGTGCCTTATCAGGAAGAAAGTAACATATAACGCTCTTAATGTGTGCCATATTGTGAAGAAAGTAACATAGAACGCTCTTTATGTGTGTCATATGACGAAGAAAGTAACATATAACGCTCTTTATATGTGGCTTAGTAGGTAGAGACTAGGGACACCCTTTATGTATTCCACATCATGAAGAAACTAACATATAACGCGCTTTGTGCGTACCAAATCGGAAGAAGCTACGAACGCCAACTCCTTGTGCATACCATATCCAGAATAAACGATACCATATCTGGAATGACTAAGAGAGTAAGTTCTTTTCTTTGTGTGAACCATATCTAGACTAACAAATAACGTCCTTTATATTAACGATACCGAGAAGAGACTAACACATAACGGTCTTTGTGCAAACCATATCGAGAAGACACTAACAGATAACGCTCGTTATATATTAACCATATCGAGAAGAGACCAACAAATAACGCTCTTTGTGCAAACCATATCGGGAAGATACTAACAAAGGCCGCTCTTTGTGTAAACCATATCGAGAAGAGACAAACAGAGAACGCTCTTTGTTTGACCATATCAGGAAGATACTAACAAATGCCGCTCTTTGTGTAAACCATATCGAGAAGAGACAAACAGAGAACGCTCTTTGTTTGACCATATCAGGAAGATACTAACAAATGCCGCTCTTTGTGTAAACCATATCGAGAAGACACTAACAGAGAACGTTCATGTTATAACCCATCTCGGGAAGAGCCAGACAGACAGAGAACGCTCTTTGTGCGAACCATATCAGGAAGAGAGTTTCAAGAGACTAACATAGAACGGCTCGGTGTGTGCTGTTTCTTCTCTTCTCTTAACGTGGTAGTAGTATACAAGACAGTCATATTCCGTAATTAGTATAAGTGTTTCGTGAATGCATGGACCTATATTGTGACGTCCGGGTTTTTTTTCCGTTATTTTTTCCGCCAGTAAGGAACAGGAATATAGATTATGGCATCATACGCTGTCCAACTGCTCCATTCTCTCATAATCAAGGGTGTTTGTACCTCCATTCTCTCATAATCAAGGATGTTTGTACCGTGAAAATGCGTTTATAATGGTATTCGTGTAGCTGAGTTAGATTGGCAGCTGCTGTAATTCTCGTAAACCACTTGTATTTGATCGTATAATATACATATATACAATCTGCAGATAGATATTTCGTTTAGCTCAATCACATAGCTTAAAGGGGTACTGTACCCAAGATGTTGTTGTTGGTTTCTATAATCCCCGAGTCGGAGAATAAGGTAACAACTTTTCCATTTTTTGAAAGTCTGTTGAGTACGAAGTATTGTTACGGATGGCAAATTTACCGGAATGCAAAAATACAAATTGTCGTTGTCGAGTAATTTTTGTAAAGTTTTCAACCAAATGAATCAAATAAACATTATATTATATGCTTAGTAGTCCCATATACTCATTTAAGTTAGTGTACCGTCGCTAGTCAATGAGTGGCTTGGGTTTTCTCCCCGTATAAGCATAATGTTTCAAACGATCGTGTGTGCAATTGTTTTCCTAATCCAGTATCCCTCAATTATAATTTGATTACGTTTTGTACACGGAAATTCGAATTTTAAGAGACGCCATTTTATGGCTGGAGCCATAAAATCAATTTATATTAAATTATTAACTTTTAAATTATTAAATTTTAAGATAGCCTATTAACCTGAGCGTTTACAGAATACATCTTCGACTCAAATTACTTATATTTCTATATAGTATCGATAATAGATCGTTGTTATCACCGGGAATTTATTGAAAATGGCGTACAGTACCCCTTTAACCTGGTAGAGCTTCTCAATTTTGTCTACGTAATTTGGATGGGTTGAGTGATAATATATGGATTGACAAATACACAAAATGCCTATCTATCCAGAGATCTGCAGCGGTATACTCCCACAAAAGCTTGTCAAAGTAATATTGCATTTTTCCATTTCTGTTTTTCAATCTTTCGCACAGAAGTGAGTCATATACGCTCTTCATATTTACCATATAAAATGGACTTAAAATAAACGCTCTTTATTGTCCAATGCTAAAGAAACGTCGGGACCCGAATTTGCTATAAAAGCCATGTTTGAATGAGTCTTATTGTGGCATATATAAACTCCATATTAAAGTATCTAACATATATATAGGTGAACAAATTTGATGCAGGAATATACGGAAGACCCAATTAATTTCTTTGTTAAAAAGTCGGCTGGTCTATGGAAACGCTATGTTGACTTAATAACATTATCTGAGAATGCGTTGATATATAAGTAAAGGAAATATACATGTAACAGCTATGCTCGGGTGGGCGTTATTCGCTAATAACACACACTCATGACACCAAATGGTCGCTGAAAATTGAGGTTGTTTTCGGGATAGATTTACCCGATAATGCTTGGATTACATTTACAAGCGTTTTATGTCTATGTACATGTAGATCACGCATTATTGGTTCGCGTAAACTCACATGGTGCATGCATGACTGATGTGTATGTAATCGATTATGACCGTGTATGTAATCGATTATGACCGTGTATGTAATCGATTATGACCGTGCCAATGTTCTACTTGCATTGTATCCTTAACATATATCGTGTGTAAATTTCGAATCTGGTTATGTATGTCTTACATTTTGCTTGCACTCTGATTGTAGATGTCCGCATGATATCATCTTGTCATTTTGGCCTAAACTGTGCTAGATCGGAGCAGCATCCATGCATGTGTAGTAGTATTCGTTAGTTGTGTGTGTGTGCATGAGGGGTGTGTGTGTGTGTGAGCGAGGGTGTGTGTGTGTGAGAGAGAGATAGAGAGAGAGACAGAGAGAGAGAGAGAGAGAGAGAGAGAGAGAGAGAGAGAGAGAGAGAGAGAGAGAGAGAGAGAGAGAGAGAGAGAGAGAGAGAGATGGTGTGTACGGGTGCGTGTGTGACTATATGTCAGACACGCTTTGAAGTAAGAATGTTACAGTATTGCTATATTTTTATTACTTCATTGTAAATATATTATATATGGCGTTATGTCCTATGTGTGTATACTGCCATTTGTGTTCGTTGATTTATTTGTTTTTGTGTGATTTAATTGTATATGTATCAATGATCTCCCATGAGGAGGAAATAAAGATATATATATATATATATATATATATATATATATATATATATATATATATATATATATATATATATATATATATATTAACCTAATTAAAAACTCAGGTGTATAATATACAAGTAGAAATTACATTTATACCGATAACAATGCCGATAAATCTCGATTAATAAGACGTTTACGAACGTTTTTCTGGGAGAAAAATAGTTCTTCGCTGACAACAAAACCACGACCCTTGACACGGCTCGTATGAGTTGAAATTGATTGTGGACTATGCCGTGAACACAATGTGACAATACCACGCGGTACAACTTTGTTCGAAAATAAAGGTCGATGTGCGAAAACGTTAATAAAATATTTGTTTTGGGCTGAGCATAGAGTAGTATATATATACGTATATACTATGTACTGTCCACGCAATTAAATATGTATATATACGTATATACTATGTACTGTCCACGCAATTCAATGTGTATATATATACGTATATACTATGTATTGTCCACGCAATTAAATATGTATATATACGTATATACTATGTACTGTCCACGCAATTGAATATGTCTATATACGTATATACTATGTACTGTCCACGCAATTAAATATGTATATATACGTATATACTATGTACTGTCCACGCAATTAAATATGTATATATACGTATATACTATGTACTATCCACGCAATTAAATATGTATATATATACGTATATACTATGTACTGTCCACGCAATTAAATATGTATATATACGTATATACTATGTACTGTCCACGCAATTAAATATGTATATATACGTATATACTATGTACTGTCCACGCAATTAAATATGTATATATACGTATATACTATGTACTATCCACGCAATTAAATATGTATATATATATACGTATATACTATGTACTGTCCACGCAATTAAATATGTATATATACGTATATACTATGTACTGTCCACGCAATTAAATATGTATATATACGTATATACTATGTACTATCCACGCAATTAAATATGTATTTTTTGTCACGTGTATGCATATAAATATATGTTTGTCTCGAACAATGCATTCTCATATTGTCAGGATATTGTTGGGTCCTGAAAAGAACAGTAACACCATTTATGCTTAATTTAGGTTTCAATGTGATATATATACCCTTGGTATATATATATATATATGAACTACACACACATCGACGGGCAAGTAATTGAATTACGTGGGGTTCATAAGCAATATGCACATGTTTAGTATTGGGGCAGATGTAGCAAAAAAAACTATTTCTTGATAAGAGGCCCCATTGGGGATATTATTGTGCATACATTTGGGGACGTGGACGTTCTAGATTACGGATGCCGACTTGTGGTATAAAGCATGCTAGACATTGTGTGTCGACATACTGTGTATTAACCGCCACAGTCTTTAAGGAGGCGCCCCATTCGTGAATTTTCATAAAATCTCAATTTTAAAGTATCAATCACCTGTTCACCATCACAATATGAGAGATCCGTTCTAATTATTTTAAAAAGTGGTTTAAACAAAATAAAAACAATTTTCAAGGCAGGTCATTGGAGAGTTTAACAGGAAATATTTCCAACAAACGCATTGCATTATCTAGATTTGTTTTGAAATTCACGAATGAGGCGCCTCATTAACTGTTGAATGTAATGCCTTGTTCGATGTGTCGACATATTGTTTTAATATGCGAGTGTTCTCAATTCATTAACAACCAATACGACCGCATTTCACATAACTTACTAACTGCTCCATTGTTTACACTGAACCATTTTGCAACATATGTGTGATCGGCTATATCGTATCAATATAATATGAGTATTTCTAGCCACGGGGAGGAGGTTTAAATCACCCCATGGCGAATAAGTTAACCGACAGAGTACTTCACACTATCGATTTTCTTACAATTTGCATAAGTATTTCAAATACTCGGAACATTCAGTCTCAATTGTGTGCGAACTTGAAAGCAGCTGGAAAATTTACACTTTTTATGTTTTTTTTATGAGTGTTTAAAGACTAAAGATCTGTATATTTATGGATTTCTCCATCTGGTGGCACGGGCCCCTGAGGAAAAATACCAGATACACCCAATATATACTGTACCATGCAGTGACAAGATTCACAAGTCCGATTTCCGGGAAAAACAACATCTATCTTATAGGAATCATTGAACTAAATTGTTTACATAGACGACAGTGTTAACGTTTCAGCTAAATTCATCGAAATGAAGCATGCAGGCCACTACAGTGCTATTTGCCCAGCTAGATTGACATCAGTTGATCACGAAAATACTTTTTTAAATAAATCCCCAAGTGTACGACAGGGCTATCCCACAGCCAAATTTTTCCTGAAAAAAACCCTAACTACAGCAGCTAGTTAAATAATTTTTCCACTCACAAAAATCCATTAATTCACCCGTTTAAATTATTTATATATTATGTATATATCAAATAAACAAGATGTCATCCTTTAATAACGTGTCACATGTATCAGGTGAAGGCCATTCTTCGGTTACCTTCACCTCTAGCATTCCACGGTGCACTCGCTCCCCGACTCTGGAACACATTTAGTCCCCTGATTCCTATAGTCGAGATATCGTATAAAAAGCCAAACTGCAAAACAGAGTTCGGTCCCCTCTCTACGCTATGTCTTGCGTAGGGGGGTGAATTCTTCATGGAGCTTGGTCGAAGGCTGGCGCAACCTACCCACAAAAAGCGATCGTAAGACTGCGTGCCCGGTAAGTTGTGCTCGAATATACACCGATCATTAGATTTATTTTACAAGTGCCAAACTTACGAATTCCATGTATACACGATATGTCGACTTCCCTTCAATTGAATCTTTCAAGTTATATATCAAACGAAAGGAACTTGTATTTTACTTTGTTTATAGGGACGTTTTACTCCCAAATATGTCCAATAGAATTCCATGGCCAATAAGACATGTATTGTAATATATTGTGACGGAGATGAACGATTTTTGATAATCTATTGGAATATGATATATAGATGGTGTGTTTTCCAAAAATTGTATAATATATTGGAATATCTGGTATTTCACCCCAGGGGGTCTGTGTCTGGTGGTGTAGCCATTTCTTTCTCAATGGTGTTAGAGCCGTTATTAACTGTTTACTAATATATAGCCAATGGCAACAATAGTGCATAGATATGCAGACGTTTGGTCTGTGTGATGACATTCCATTCCGCCAATTATGGATGTCTTTGTCGCACATATTTCTGATCATTTTTCTTTCTATTGTGTTCATTTTACCCAGATGAGCTTCCGATGTGTCTTTGTGTTTTTACCCTTTCAGTGCCAAGTCCGATTTTTGTATCAACCCATATTTCCTTGACCATTTTTCAAATTTCAAATTTCAAATTTATTGATTATAATAATGTGATACATTGATGGAAAGAGCTCTTTCCATCAATGTATCACATTATTATTTTCAATAAATTTGAAAAATGATCAAGGAAATATGGGTTGATACAAAAATCGGACTTGGCACTGAAAGGGTTAAATAACTGACTCTTGCGCCATTGTACTGTTACTTATACTGAGAGTTTGCTCACATTAGAGGCATAAATCAATAATAAAGTGTTGTCTGTCATTATGACGGGATGAGCTACATTTGATAAGTTAACTTAAAGGTAGGAGTTGAGTTTCGAGTATCAAATTCATGAGCAACTTAAAGGTACTCAATCCGAATGAACGCTCGCAAATTACTATTTCCTTGGCTTCGGTGGTAAAAAATGTTTGATTCGAGTCGAGGAACCCACCCTTCACAGCTCAGAGTGATCAGATATCGATGTTTGAAATCTATTATTTTAATTTTAACTGGCCCAATAGACAGTCAACGAGAAGAATTTCATTGACCAAATTGCTGGTAAAGATGGATAACTCTAAAATCAAGTGGCTTTTTGTGTCAGATATTTGACAAACCGGCAAAATTTCGATGAACAAAAATGTTGATAAATAACAGGTTTTGTGCAGTTTTATACTATAGTTGATTGTGCTTTTTATTATTTTTGGGCAATTATTAGATTCTGATAACTGAAGCGGCATTTCAAAAAATGTTGTTGTTGTTGGAATGTGATGATATGGGGACCCTCTGATCGAATTGAGTACCTTTAAAAAACACTCGGGAAACATACGAGTGATCCTTAAATATGATAACTGATGTTTGATTTAAGTCATTCAATGAATATAAATTTCAAAAGACTTCGACCAGACTATTGTCATTCTTGAAAGTTTACAACATTAACATCCATTCTTTGGAACATTACAAACTGTGGAATGGGACGGGATTGGGGGACAAAATGAAAAACTACGGAACAGGATTTGTAATTGCGTGGGGCGGCCGATATCTCGAAGAATATAGCATGTATATAGGGCTCATTTGTGGTGTATAACGAAAGCTCGATATTCGCCCCAACCAAATATATCAACCTCACCGGACACGAAACGTTTCATTCTTCGGCCAACAGCTGACCTATACCCTAAATATGTCGATATCAAGTCTGTGGGACAGCTGTAGAATTATATATATTTCTTTTTTTCCTCCATTAAAGGTGGATTATCTCTTTGTAAACATGTATTATACAGTTACCGGGGTATAAAATATTAGATTTGAATCGAAGACTCCTGTCCGGAAATGCTTCTATCGATTAATATTAATTTTATTTCGAATATTTTCTGGTCTAAAAAGGTGTGTTTGTTTAGCTAACGAACAATAGTGGTTACTGTTAACAGAGACCAGAAATTATATTGTGCAATTTTTTCACAAATAACCGTTAATTATACTCATTATCGCTTATATCTGTGGAACAAAACAATACAAACAACCAATCTGTGATATTTGACATTCGTTGCGTAGCCATAGGAACAACCCAGTGCTCTATATCGCAATGCGGTCTCATCCGTATGGTCGGTTCTAAAAATAGTAACATAAACGGGCCCGATTTAATATTCGAAATAAAATCAATATTAATTGATAGAAGCTTTTCCGGACATAGGTCTTCAGTTCATATCTATTATTTTATACCCACGCAACTATTTAAAATTTGTTATTTAAAGAGATAATCCATCTTTAATGAATGTAATATATACACAGTTCAAAGAAAGAAAAAAGCATAAATCATACAATTGTAGATCTAGCGACCGAATAACCCACCCATGGCGATATAATTTTCTCTACATGGAAGTTGAGCGAACCGCGTAGGTGTAGTCAAAGTTAGCGTAGGTGTAGTCAAAGTTAGCGTAGGTGTAGTCAAAGTTAGCGTTGGTGTGTTTATGTCCACCTGGCGCTCGGGTTACACTGGATGAGTTATTAGTCGCGTCATATACCATACAAGTGATTAGATTGTTTCCTCATTGGAATGACCAGCACTGAATGTGAAGCTGTCCAGAAGTATACATGTAGTCGGATTCATTATGTCGAAAAAAAAATGGTCGCGCGTTTTCTGAATGTTAAAAGCGATCTGAGAATGGATTCTATACCACCAGTGTGTCTATTTTCAGAATCTACCTGTTTCCAGCTTGACATTTTAGTGAGGTTTTTATTTGTGTAGCCCTCTATTTTGTTATCGTCCACATGGCGATAAAAAAAACATGCTATTATGCATAGCAATTTCGGTTAATGGCTTTCTTTGTTCCTGGAAATTGAAAAACATGGAGAGATGTTGTCACAAATTGCATAATTGCATATCTTAATGTGACACCTTTTCATAAAATCATCAAATGAATTGTATTTATGACTGCATTTTCAATTTTCTTTCCCAACTATTAAGATATTGAATATTCTTAAAATCAGCTACCTCACATATACACGAACATGAATAAACTACAATGATGTCTTGATCATATGCCACAAACAACTCCGAAACATTGATTGTTGGTAAAGATATCGCAGAAAAGCTAACCCTACCCCCACCCTCGCTGATTTCACGATAAGTCAGATTACTGTGGTTTTAAAAAATGGTCTCGAAATTTCGGAATGTTAAACACAACACGCCAACGGTTTATTTATCAATAGCATGTCTACTGTCAAGTATACCTGTGACCAGATGAAATTTTAACCCTTTACCCAACAGAACGGCCCTGTGCCAATGCATTCTCTTATATATGCGAGTCGACCATAGGTCGCCTCGCATATATAAGAGAATGCATTGGCCAATGCATGGTCGACTCGCATATATAAGAGAATGCATTGGCACAGGGCATAACTGTAACTATCACAATGTGGTCAAGGAGCCGGTTCCAATGATATCCATATTTGTATGGTTTTATTGAGACAGACCCAAGATAATTTAGGCTGTTGAAGCTTTATTTGGCCGGTTTTGGCCGGTTTGTTGGGTAAAGTGTTAATGGAAAAAAGTTTTTTGGACCTTACGTTTTACTTATTACACAAATATTAATCATCAGAATTAGCCTTCTGGCTGACTGCGCGAGTTGAAATTTGCCAAAAGTATCAAATATGGCGGTCTACGTTCAGAGTCTACCTGTTTACAGTCTGACATTTTAGTGGAAACAAATCCTGCAAAAACATAGAATCTCCCACTGTATGTGGAATAGACTCAGGGTTCAGCGTTAAATTTTGATCGCAACTGTAGCCAGCAAGAACTGATCACATCCAATTTTCCAAAAATACGTCTAATGTTCATAGCTAGTAGTTTTGAGAAATTTCAAATCGCACCGATCACCGAACATCAGATGGCACCATCAATCGTTTTCTGTAAATACGAAACGCTCTCTAAATTATGTTGACCTCGATTTAGGCCAGACCCGCCAAAATTCAAGAAAGGAAACAAGTCAATCCCAAAAACGCACCTACTAGGCATACATAATCCGTTTTCAGATCGCTTTTAACAATCCAAAATTGCAAAATGACTGGAATCCGACTAATAAGAAAAAATACAGTTTTAGATCAGTAAAATGTTCCAACGCGCCTCCAGCGAAAGAGCTTGACCAATCCATTGCTAATATTGAAATTAGAATGTGTTCATGAACGCGGAGACCAGAAAGTAACGAAGAACATTTATATACCCGTCATGTTGGCGGGCAATCTCCTGGTAGTATATACTTTACTTACCCGTGTACAATCCCCTATAGTAGTGTATATTTTACTTACCCGTTTTCGAAAATTCCATCCTTATTTGGTGAGACTGTATCCATATCAACCCGCACTTGAAATCGACAGATAGAACGACACACAAAGAACACAACCTGTAAACGATACTTCAATCACTTTAAAACTTTAAAAAACGAAGATGTGTGCAACAAGAAACCTATATATTCTCTACAAACTCCAGATGTATGTAATAAATAATTACACTATATGAACCTCGTATTCAATTAAGTACGAAATTCTAAAACAAGCGCCAATACGTTAGCTCTGCAGCGTTCTCACACATCCGCGCGATGATGCAATGTTTTGCTGCTGGTTGTTTGTAATACTTCTGTCATAATGCCAGCCAGTTGTTTTTATTTTGATATTCCTCATTGAGTTCATTCATTCCCTGTTTGTGCCACTAGAAACTCGGTGAGTGAAGGTCGTCGGTTATTACGCCATCCCGATACACTCTCGCATGTTGAAGACTTCTCGATAAACCGGTGTATCTCAGAACGATGTACTTTCTATTAATCTGGCTCCCAGCGTGGGTGCAATGTGTTCCCAAACACTTAAGCTGCTGACGTTGATGCATTTCACAGACCACATGCGGTCGCTTACACTTGGCTTTTAAGTGCAACCCCTGCTACAATACACTCCTAGTGTTGTCGCTTGTATAATGCTGGTTGTGGACTCAGTGTTTTCGCTATAATAATTCTGGTGGCGGGAGAAAGTTCGTTTATAGATAGTGATCCATGTCAAACGGACAAACTTTGCACTAAATCATGCTTGGCTTCAAAAGTTATATACACAGTTCGCACGGGCGGGCTTGAGCAACGTTGCACATGCTTGAGTTTGATTTTTGGTCTTTTTAAATCAATTTATTACCGGCACATGTTTTATGTAGGGGTGGCACCAGATTCGGGGCGGTCAGGGGCTACAACCACCCCCCTGTTGGGGAGGGTTACAATTACGTGATTCTCACTTGGCATCGAGCAATCCGTTAAAATATAGTTAACCCTTTCATGACGGGAGCTTCGCTGGTGCAGCATTAATGACCATGTTCCAATGAAGTATCTTACATATGTCGCCTCGCATATACAAGAGAATACACTGGCTTGCACTGTCAAGGTAAATGTTGTTATGCCAATGCATTATCTTATATATGTGAGGCGCCATATGGGCGACTCGCATATATACATGAAAGAGAATACATTGGCAAAAATTAAGGAAGCGCCAGTAATCAAAGGGTTAAATGTTCACATATGTCCTAAAAATGTCAGTCCATGGGGTCCAGAACAAAAAACATAACGTATACCGCAAATCACGTGGTGCCAGGTCAATAGGTCAAAGAGGTCATCCGTACGCAATTCACGATTCACTTTACTATTTTTGCTATTGTTTGGCAATCGTGTCACACACTCACACGCGACTTGCCATGTGAAATTGGGATAATCCTCGCGTTATTCGGTACAATAAGGATTTTCAGAAACAAAGTGCACATTTTAGGATACAAATGTAGTCTTGTAGACGTGAGTAGCTCTACTCATGGACAACGCGGTAAGCGACATCATCTCCCCTTCACGTAGGCACCATGTCATTGCACAAAACAGTTATAATTTATATATACGCGTTCCAATACAGAACCGACATGCACACCTTCGGTGAACACCGTACCAATATACACACCTCCGGTGAACACCGTACCAATATACACACCTCCGGTGAACACCGTACCATTGAAAAATCGAACTATCAGAACAATTTCAATCTATTTTTGGAAAATTTCGAATGTCGTCACGCTACGTTAATGTGGCTGAAGGGGGTCACTCTCATCAAAAACAGTGCTGAGTGACCACACCAAAAACAGTGCTGAAGGGGTCACTCACACCAAAAACAGCGCTGAAGGGGCCAATCTCACCAAAAACAGTGCTGAATGGGGTCACTCACACCAAAAACAGTGCTGAAGGGGTCACTCTCACCAAAAACAGTGCTGAAGAAGTCACTCTCACCAAAAACAGTGCTGAAGGGGTCACTCACACCAAAAATAGTGCTGAAGGGGTCAATCTCACCAAAACAGTGCTGAAGGGGTCAATATCACCAAAACAGTGCTGAAGGGGGTCACTCTCACCAAAAACAGTACTGAAGGGGTCACTCACACCAAAAACAGTGCTGAAGGGGTCAATATCACCAAAACAGTGCTGAAGGGGTCAATATCACCAAAACAGTGCTGAAGGGGTCACTCTCACCAAAAAAAGTGCTGAAGGGGTAACTCACACCAAAAATAGTGCTGAAGGGGTCACTCTCACCAAAACAGTGCTGAAGGGGTGAATATCACCAAAAACAGTGCTGAAGGGGTCACTCTCACCAAAAACAGTGCTGAAGGGTACACAGGTTTTGAAAATGTGCTGAAGGGTAGACATGTTTTGACATATCGTTCTAAATGACGTTTAGTTTTGGTGTCTGCCATGATTTCTGCATGTTAGCGAATAATTTTTTACGTTCCAATGAAAATTAAAATGAACGGAAAACAAATTGCTGATGGGTGCCAGACTTTCAAGAAAATACAGTTGAAGTAATAAAATATTGCCGATCACAAACCCTTTAGCACATTTTCAAAATCTGTGTAACCTACAGCACTTTTGTTGGTGAGAGTGACCCCTTCAGCGTTTATGTGTGTACCTTAATTGGCTTACCTCGGTTATCCACTATCCGACCGTAAAACTAAGCCATGAAATGAGTACCACCAGCCGACAGTTAATATCAATACTATATTCTCACCCAGTACACCTACTACACTCCCTGACCCATACGTGCACAGTGACGCTATTTGATCACCTCTTCCCAGAATTGAGGACCATTCGCTCCGAACAATATGAATAAGAAAGAACATTATGACGTGTCATTCATATCAATTAGTTGAGGATATAATGCGTCCTACTTTCGGTTCCCGTTGCCTGCTGTTTGTAGTGCCCTCTATACGATTATTATTATGGGTTGGTTACATATCATGTATAGTGGTCTCTATGATAATTAGTATTGGTTGGTTATTGTTCGTTAAATATAATGTATTCTTTTTATCGGTCGAGTTGACATACCATATTTGTGATGTGGCATCCGTTTACGGCGAATTGAAGCCATCCGTGGTGAAGTTGTTCTTATTGTATGGAATCCTATTAGGGCCACTTGCTAATGGCGCTTTCGGCGAGCGCCGAAAGCGACAAAAAGTGCGCCATTAGTAACGCGGCGCGCGCACCGAAAGCGACAAAATGTTCGATATTAGCGCATGTTTCGGCGCGCCGAAAGCGACAAAAAGTGCGCCGTTACGGCGCACATTTTTTCGCTTTCGGCGCTTTCGGCGCTTTCGACGCGTTACTAATGGCGCACTTTTTGTCGCTTTCGCTTGAGTGCGACTCTGCCTCCAACCAAACGTCCTTCTGGCGGTCTATCAACCAAAACCGTTCGCGTGTCTCTCAAATCGGATCGGTTATGGAAGTCAACGGGTCTCTGACACGTGACGCGGATGAAACACTTTCTGGCTGGTCTGAGTACTTCAGAGAATTGTTCAATCCACCACCCCATTCTAAGCCTCTGAGTTTGAGGACCACGTTACCAGAGAAGTTGATAGCTATGTTCCCCTTGCTAAAGATCCCGTGCAACCGAACTGCCCGCAATGTCAACCAGTCGAGCTCACCGAAATCGTTCTTCATGTGAGGAACTGAAAAAGAACAAAGCGGGTGGAGCAGATAACTTATCGAATGAACATTTGTTGCACGCTCCGACTTCCTTAATTCATAGAATGCATCAAAAGACTATATGACGGTATATTCCGCATGGGGTGGATCCCACCAACGATGAAAGAAGGAATAGTCATTCTGTTATACAAAGTACCGCCTAAACCACCTACATGTACAGTACAAGGCCCGTGGTTTTTTACATGTCCACGGAAGACCCCGCGCGATTTTTCCGTGTTCAAAATCTAAACTCGCCAAGAACACGGTCTGGGTAAACGTGTTCAATCGTGTTCAGATTTTGAACACGCTCTGATCACGTTTGAACACGCTCTGATCACGTTTGAACACGGAACATCCACGCTATGATCACGGTACGACGAACGGGTGACCACGGCCAAATGATCACGTTTGAACACGGAAATCCACGCTATGACCACGGGTGACCACGGCCATACCACAGGTGACCGCGACATGAACACGGAGGAACATGGCTGAACACGGAAACATCGCTGGCGGCCGGAGCTTGGCAAGCCGCGGTGGCAGAGCTCGCGGTGTCCGTTACGTAATTAATTATCACCTCCCTAGTCCAAAATATATTCTCGAAATTGCTGCTCAAATTGGCAAATGAGCAGCATCATTTTATTTAACCGAAATTTTATCGAAATTCAACCCGTCGATTGTAAAAATTGGCCAAGAGAAAGTAAAGCTACCAATATACCGCGATTACTCATAAAAAATAACTAATATATGGGAGTCGGAGGGAGTCGGAATGGTACCGATACACATGCATTATTTCAAGAAGGGTGCTAACTTAATACTAAACTCTAATATTTTGACAGGAACATATGACTATATATATTTATTGAATCTTATAGATTTACATCTTCCTGTTGTTAGATCGAAAATATCTTGACGGGACCTTTGATAAATGTTCAATTTAGTTTCAATTTAGAATTTGTCTGGTATCAATGTCCGTTTAGTTTTAAACAAACCTTCGAACGTTGTGTCGGATTAGAACCTTTCTCCAATATATTTACACGAACATATGAATATTTAATATGTATTAAAATAATAATATATTCTGACCTGATATAATTCGCTTCATAGAAACTATTTCGATGGATGGATGGCTTCGTTTTGCTAATTATTATAATCGATATCCGTAAACAGCGCAGAGGGTTTCAGCTCAAAATGTCCCTATTTTAAATTTGATTTTACTGCAATATTTTGTTTACAGAAATATCTTATTATGTTTTATATATATTAAACGACTAAAATATTCAAACTGATAATCGGTCGTTTCAAGCATGGCAATTATGTCCACGGAAACTTATTTATTGTCAGTTTTGTTAACCTACATGATGTGGGTGGGGTTAGGGTATTTACTGTTATTGATGACCATAAGGCTGCGTTTATACTGCTGTAGAAATGTATACAGATCTGTATGAAGTCACGTGTCGCGCATTACTGTGATCACAACATGATTACTAATATTGAACGCTCGCTGATCAGTACTCTGGTAATTGACAATTCACTGCGAGTCGTGTCAGTTTATGCCAGACATAAACATGTATCAACTATCAGCAGATAACAGCGATTTGGTATGTGCCGCATGTATTTAAAGTGTACCCTTATACCACTTGATAATGGTTCGAAGAAAGAATGAAAATCATGCAGTTACCCTACAACACCCTTTATTTGACCAAATGTAGTAAAATTTCCAACTGATGACAATTCCAATGACAATGTTGACCAATTTAGGACAATATTGTTTTCTTAAATTACATGCAGTTTTTATATATAGCTGTTAGACAATAAATATGATGATGATGACTGGCCACGGGGAGGGACCAGGACGCAATCTTTCCAAGTGTTGGACATTTTCAACATGACACCCGCCCCTATGATAAGGTTGGAAAATTTCCAGCTGATGGCCATTCCAGCCCAAAATTTTGATAAAAAGTAGGAAATTATGCAAATATTGGTCCGAAAACAATACCCCCCCCCCCCCCCCCCAAATAAAATGTTTGAAAATCAAACTACAAGATCATTTTCAATCTATTGTTGGTTTGGAAATTACAACTAATGTTGTGTAAGGTATGAAATTTCCAACCGTTGAACAAGTTGCCACGTCCCTGTCCGTGTTCAATATTCGAAATACACGGGTTGAAATGACAACGAAAACATTCGCCAAGCCCGAGTAACAATTAATCAAAACTGATTTGCCTGTCGCAATGCTTCGGCGTTTACCGTGACGTTAGCGGACACGATTTTTGCTCACACGAACTAATACCGTTTTCTTTCTGTGGGAATTTCTATATCAACCTGTTTACACTAGTCTGCGTGTAGATCTGTGTACATTTCTATAGCAATGTAAATGCACCCTAACCTGCGTGTGTACATTCGACCTAATGTCAAGTGCCCTCCCATAAGTTTTACGATAATATTTATTTTTATATACTTTATTGAAATTAATTAACGTATGGGTCAATTCAAGTTTCAACTTTTAAAACACAGTGGCCAGTGATTAGTTGGTCAGCTGATTATGAAACACCAGTGTTTTGAAAACACATTGGCTTCTTCATAGCATTATGATATAACACCATGCAGACACCATCGAAAACAAAGAGGTCAGCTAAATTAAGTACAATTAGACAAATAGTGTAGATAAGGTTCGTATTGTGGCTTAGTGTGGTATTGCAAAATTTAGTTTTTTTAATTTAAATTTAAATTTTTTTAAATGATTTTTCACCAATGCAAATGAAATAGTCCTGGAAATTCAAAAAAGAGACTAAAATTAAATTTTATTTTTTGGAAAGTTATATACATCAATACAACTATAACGGTAAGTAAAACAAGATCAGTAGGAAGACGACCAATCCTGGCCATACTGGCCCTGTACAAAACAAATTCTCCACTTGTTAAAAGGGTGCCATTTCCTGCTATGCGTTTCAAAAAGCGGCGATGGGTGAAGTCAGCGAAAAGGAAACCGCCGATTTTTTTTATATGAGATATGGACATTTGTACTAAATTAACTCATTCGATGTCAGGTTCGGTCGTACCAAGAAGAGGATTGTTCCCCGCCTGTGCATTGGGTATGTGGCATCACAACCACCCGCGCTTACAATGAAATATATATTTATATTGGAGGAGGAGCTCGTGGTGTGTGCGTTACGTAATTAATTATCACCTCCATAGTCCAAATTATATTCTCGAAATTGCTGCTCAAATGGCAAATGAGCAGCAACATTTTATTTAACGGAAATTTCATCGAAATTCAACCCGTCGATTGTGAAAATTGGCCCAGAAAAAGTAAAGACACCACCACACCGCGATTATTCATAAAAAATAACTTATATATGGGAGTCGGAATGGTACCGATACACGTTCATTATTTCAAGAAGGGTGCTAACTTAATACTAAATAAATCGAATATATGGTACCGAGATGTAAATATTTACAATTGAGCGTAGTTCAGACGATGTTTTCTATGTAGTGTTACGGTCGATTTGATTCAGATTTTCGGTGATGTTAGTATAATGTTACATTCATCCAGTTGACATAGCACCTGAATGCTAACTTATCAGTTTAACGCCCCCGAAAGTTGTCCATAATATGTCTTTAACGGTATCGTCTCGGGGCATCAAAAATATGACATACTAACGAAGTACTTGAGCGCTATGGCATAAATGAACGGTTCGCACTTCAGTAACCTTCCTCGTTTTGTTATAGACGCGGGTGTTCAGCGCGTGTTAATTGAAATGCGAATATCCATATAACCAAAGTTATTAAAAAACATTTGTTTCCATTCCTTAGTTTTCAGTGCCTGATCACGTCAATACTATTGATATGTGATAAGATACATTGAAGACAATGACAAACATGTCACGGTCCAATATAACACGAGAAAGAGTCCGATGAATGTATCCGGTTCAATCGAAACGATGTTTAGTAAAACGATCGACCATACTCAGAAAGAACATTACAGATGTCGATGTATTGGCTGCGGACACACGTACCACAGTAGCGATGGCATAGTAGGTGTGACAATTTGTGATGGTGGAATTTTGTGACAATTGGTTCGTCATAATTCTGTGCCATAGCTATCCATGCATGTCGCCCGCTGATTTTCCTCACAATGAGTCGACTGGGCCAATTGACCATTGCTTTTCGCAAAGGTTGATATCTACTCATTAAGTTTTGCTAAATTGTATTCACGATGCTATATATAATTGCACGATATATCGTCCAGAATTGTGTTTGACCGTGGCCTGGTTGTAAATCCTCATTGACTCACATATCATTATTGTGGTAAGTTTTTTTTATATGATCTCAATGCATGCATGTTTATCTACTTATATTAATTTCATTAGTAAGAACAATCATGGCTGTTGAGATGGGTTATTCATTAAGTTATCAAGTGGACTTGTGTCTTAACATGTAAAATATAACACTGCGTGTTGAGTAAAGATCAACACTGACAAGACATTCACAGGTAGATACATCCTTGAGAGATCGAACGTCGCTGGTAGAGCTTGGTAGACTCATTGTTCGAATGTGCAGAGGGCGACATGTAGATCTGTGTACATTTATGTAGCAATGTAAATGCACCCTAACCTGCGTGTGTACATTCGACCTCATGTCAAGTGCCCTCCCATAAGTTTTACGATAATATTTATTTTGATATACTTTATTGAAATTAATTAACGTATGGGTCAATTCAAGTTTCAACTTTTAAAACACAGTGGCCAGTGATTAGTTGGTCAGCTGATTATGAAACACCAGTGTTTTGCAGACACCATCGAAAACAAAGAGGTCAGCTAAATTAAGTACAATTAGACAAATAGTGTAGATAAGGTTAGTTTTGGGGCTTAGTGTGGTATTGCAAAATTTAGTTTTTTTAATTTAAATTAAAAAATTTTAAAATGATTTTTCACCAATGCAAATGAAATAGTCCTGGTAAATTCAATAAAGAGACTAAAATTAAATTTTATTTTTTGGAAAGTTATACACATCAATACAACTATAATGGTAAGTAAAACAAGATCAGTAGGAATACGACCAATCCTGGCCATACTGGCCCTGTACAAAACAAATTCTCCACTTGTTATCTCTGTTGTGCAATCGTCCGTATCCCCCGATTAGAAACTGTACTCTGTAACCGATGTCCCATATCCGTAAACTGTGTGAAATTGTCTCTCCGATATACAATGCATCAAGTATGTATGGGCGTAGGACGTGGAGTCTATGTTTTGTACAAATCATGCAATGCATGTAGCCCTGTTCAGTTATCACTGTTATTATATATTCCTCAGGCACCCGGAAATTAATAACGGACGGACAAAAATGAGACAATGGGCTAATCAAGCCATTGTCTAGAGATTATCAAAAGGGTGCCATTTCCTGCTATGCGTTTCAAAAAGCGGCGATGGGTGAAGTCAGTGAAAAGGAAACCGTCGATTTTTTTTATATGAGATATGGACATTTGCACTAAATTAACTCATTCGATGTCAGGTTCGGTCGTACCAAGAAGGGGATTGTTCCCCGCCTGTCCATTGGGTATGTGGCATCAAAACCACCCTCGCGTACAATGAAATATATATTTATATTGGAAGAGGAGCTCGTGGTGTGTGCGTTACGTAATTAATTATCACCTCCATAGTCCAAATTATATTCTCGAAATTGCTGCTAAAATTGGCAAATGAGCAGCAACATTTTATTTAACGGAAATTTCATCGAAATTCAACCCGTCGATTGTGAAAATTGGCCCAGAAAAAGTAAAGATACCACCACACCGCGATTATTCATAAAAATAACTTATATATGGGAGTCGCAATGGTACCGATACACGTGCATTATTTCAAGAAGATTGCTAACTTAATACTAAATAAATCGAATATTTTGACAGGAACATATGACTATATATATTTATTGAATCTTGTAGATTTACATCTTCCTGTTGTTAGATCGAAAATATCTTGACGGGACATTTAGGGTATTTACTGTTATTGATGACCATAACATGGGTGTGTCTTTTTACCGGATTCCGGATCCCGGGTATGAATTTCATGCTTGTTTTATCACACATTTAACCCATTAAAAGCCGTTTGACACGCGGAAACTGGTTAGGAGGTGAGATTAAACCAAAATAGGGCTGTCGTGCTCATTAAAACCCGATTAATCGTATTTAAAGGTGCATATCGTGCCCGGATCAGCATACTTCTTATATTTTCATATAGACACGGTGGTTGGATTGATTTTACGTGACCATGATGGCATTTAAGGGAACACACCATATCCGGATCCGAATTAATTATCTCGTAATTATTGATCATATTTAAAGGTAGATATCATGTCCGGATCCGGTTTTTTTTTCTCTCTCTTTTTTTTCTATATAAATTATCGTCATTTTGATATATTAAATGTCACGCAGTGTTCGCGCTGTCGGTAGCCAAATTAGCCAATGGCTAATCTTTTTTGAATTTGGCTAATAAAAATTTCATTTGGCTAAACTTTTGGCTAAACATTTTTTGACCCCAAATGGAGACTGAAAGCATGAATTTTTGGCAAGTGGGTTTTCAATTTTGTGATGTGAACGATCTAGTCCGAAAACATCGTAAGTGGGAATATATCGCCGACTGTACAAAGGGAAACCCGATCGCGGACAGTACAAAGGGAAACCCGTCACTCTGCACGAAACAGCAAAAAAATCATTATTTTACATTTAATCCGCTAATCCCCCATTGTCTGTCTGGTCACTCACGGGACTCCTGCACAATGCATGTTTATGATGACATTGTATTTATGACGGCCAAGGTTTATGAGCACCAAGTGTAAGACAATAGCTTAATCAGCCAAATGTGAATCACGACAGATATTTTGTGGCTATTTGTCGTCAATACCGATACATTCAAAATAATATGCATGCTTTTATGACAGATTGCAATTTGATAATGGCGTAACAATATTAAGTTATTAGTTTCCAGATGTCACTTAAATATTTTCGCAAGGATAATTAACATTTAATGATTTTAAAAAAGATATTGATATAAAAAAAAAAATTAATGACATTATAAGAAGGACAATCCCGGGTTAACCCCCCCCCCCCCAATCACTCTTTCACATAAAGATTGATAAATTTTTAATAAATGATAGATAAACAAATATTTCTAGTTCATCAAAATTAGTTAAATTATTGTGTATTTTACCTGTGCCTGTTAGATTTGACGTTTTAGTCATTAATTGTGAACCGACCAGAAAACGATGATTTAATTTGGCCATATTTTTTTTTAATTTGGCTAAAAAACATTTGGCTAAAGTTTTTTTCATTTGGCTAATAAAATTTTCATTTGGCTAAACTTTTGGCTAAAGTTTGTTTCGGTCCAGCGCGAACACTGATGTCACGTGGAACAAAGTTATAAGTTGATTTTGAGACGTTATACTAGGCTGTTGGATTGATTTCACGGAATAATTATCGCATTTAAAGGTACACACCATGTGCGGAACCGACTTAATTTCCACGTATTTACTGATAATATTTAAAGGTACAGATTATGCCCGGGTCAGGATTTTTCTTCTTATAAAGTAATGCTTATTTAATACAAAAAATGTAAACTGAGTCGCGTGGAACTAGGTTATAGATGTTGATGTTTAGATCAGATCATTCCCGGATTCGGATACGAATAGTCCGTTGGGGTACTGTTGGAACCGGAATTAAATTCTCTACAGGATGATCGCAACACCGAAGCGATATATCGAACAATAATACCGTAAACCACAGTTATTTATTGTCCGAAGTACGCGAAAGCGAGGTGTGTTAAGAACTGACATGTTCCATCTGCTTTCGTGCACATTGGGGACCGGAACCATAGTGGTCAATAACGCATGTGGACATAATTTTTTAGTACCATCTTGTTCTATTTCAATATTGACAATGTCTGAATCATTCTTTGTATATAAGTCTTCTTGCCACATGGAACAATATGGATGTAAAATATGTTCGAAGCCGACACCATATCATATTTAAACCGTATAGACAGTATCTGCTTGCAATAATTAACCCTCATACAACTTTTTTTGCGATGAACTAATTCGATATCCGGGTAGCTGTAGTGCTCAATATAACTTCTCTTAGTTTTCTACCACATGCCAGGAGTTTTTTTTGTTGTGTGGTAAGATAGAACCACAACATACCGAAAACAATAGTTGTCTGCAAAACGATCCCGAATCATCATTTCGATTACCTTTATTCCCTTTCAAACTATAGTTCTTTCACGGTAAAACGAATCCGATAGATGTTAAAAGACAATGGTATTTCACTAATCGACACTAATCATTACTTGAAGGTTACTTGAAGAACGTGTTAATTGCTGGTTGATATATCGGGTCATTTAATTGACGGGGAAATTGTCGTCTTTTTGAGTGGCATTTATCGATCCATCCATCTATTGATGAACTACAAAAATATAGGCTATCACCGACGTCATATGCGACAACAAGACAATGGCTGAACTCCGAGCGTGAAATTTTGTCCTTTTGTCTCGATCAGTGCATGCATTAAATATTTATCGATATGGGTTTTTAATGGCGTGGTGCCACTTCAGTCTGAAATGAAACGCATCAAACGGTACGTTATCTTTAACACCTTCTATAGATTCAGTTTGCATAGTAGCCAATACACATGGCTGAAACACTAAGAACACACAACGAATGAACTTAATATAGATCTAGATTGGTTGTACCGACCTCACCTCTTTGTTGCTTCATGGAATGCTAGAACGTTCAGCAACCTGTTATAGTGTGGTATATACGATTGACACTTAAATATAAGTATTGTCATCGCGATGGGTGTTGCTCTTTTAAAATGTGGCATCGGTTAAGACCGCCATAAACAGAACGAATATAAATTTATAGACATATTGTGTAAAATCATAAATAGCATGTTATTGTCAAGACCGTACGGTTTGTTAATAAACAAAAATCCATATTATGATACAGTAGAGTGAGTAAAGTGTGCTATACGCAAAGCACTCAACACAGAGGAGTCCCCGATAAGTTTACTTTAACAAGACTTCTGCGTTGAATTAAATTCTCGGTTCACACAAAGTGTTTTGTGGGTAATATCACTTTCATATTATCATTATACTATACTTTTAGTATATTCTTGATAAAATTCATAATTAGGTAACTTTTATTTTATTTTCAATATTGTGACCTTTGACGAAACTGCAGAACATTTAAGTCATTTTAAGAGTTATTGTTCATTTAGCATGGTTAAGAATGTTCTAGATCACTGTTAAAGCAATGATAACCGATCTCAAACTACAAATATGATATCTTGTTAGCGGTGGCACAGGCTAACTTATATTATGGACTTGTTCTGTTGCGTATAACCTGATAAGTCAGTATTCAGGTGCTATGCCAACTGGGGAAATGTAGCATCGCCGAAAATCTCAAACAAATCAAAAGTACCGTCTAAACTAAGCTCAATTGTAATTAATTACTTCTCAATTCGGGACGCAACTGTCTACGGTAAACTAACGAAACCGGTTTCACATTCGAGAATATCTGCATTTAATCTACTTTATATTTTAGGACTTCTGTTTGTTTGTTTGTTGTTTGTCTGTTAGCTATGGCCGGGAAAACTGCCGGGCGGATTTAGCCCAAACTTGCTATCTGAGGGTAAAAACCGCGGGAATGGTCATCGGACCGCTTCTGAGAACGTCAGAGCACTCATTCTCCAACCCCCCGCCACCGCAATGGGAATTCATGGGTTAATTGCGTGATAGTTAAAGAGCGTTCGTATCCGCAGTGTCGTTGATAAAGAGCGTGTATGTGTCCAGACATGAGCGTGCTGTGCCTGTGTACAGACATGAGCGTGTTGTGTGATTCTTAAGTCTGTGTTCGTACTTAGGGGTTCCTGGGAAATTGGGGAGATTTTCATCGGGTCAGTTTTTCCGCCCGAGGTGACCTTCACCTTGAAACAGGTACCCACAAATGATCTAATATATAGTTTGGGACTTCTGTTTGTTTGTCTGTCTGTTAGCTATGGCCGGGAAACACAAGAAAATATTAATGCCAACTAAAATAAAATGCGACAACAAAACATGACACGGATATAAAGGCCATTGACACGGATTAACAAATATGCATATATATATATATAATTCAATATATGAAATTGTTTTTTATTATAAAAGATTTTATCTGACAATTCTTTATTCATTGACGAAATCAATCCGGGCCAAATATACCCGAAAAAATCCTACCGCAAGTAATACTGCGGCAACTCTTTGATGTCGCGGATTATTCACACCTCCCGCACTGTCCCTGACTGGGATGCAGACCACGCCGTAAACACGACTGACCACGCTATTAACACGGCATGAACATGACTTCAACACGGATGACCACGGCGTGCACTCAGATGACCACGGCATGTACACGCCGTGTTCAGACCGTTTTTGAACACGCTGGCCATTTTGCCGAAATTGATCACGCTAAGAACACGACTTCAACACGGATGACCACGGCGTGAACTCGGATGACCACGGCATGTACACGCCGTGTTTGAACACGCTGGTCATTTTTCTGAAGTTGACCACGCTAAGACCACGCGCGATTTTACCGTGTTTTTTCCGTGTTAAAATGTTGGCCACGCGTGGTTTTGAAAAAACCACGGGCTTTGTACTGTACTTCTCCTGATAGTTACCGTGCTATAACACTTCTATCGGTCCTATACAAACTATTAGAGTCCATGCTGTTGACTCGCCTTCTTCAAAGTCACCAAATGAAACGATTTCCGAATGCACAACAGATGGGTTTTCAGAAAGGTATCAGCTGTTCGATGACGTCATTCATGCTCACGGAATCTGTATCATATGCCAAAGACAATAACTCCAATTTATATGTTGCCTTCCTTGACTCCAAGAAAGCTTTTGATAAAGTATGGCACACTGGCCTCCTATACAAATTCATTCAGCTCGGATTTTCGCCACACCTTGTCTGTTTGTTGGAGAAAATCCATTCGGATGTGACTAGCAAAGTACTATATGACGGCCGCATGTCGCAAAGTTTCAAAATACTGCAATCTACTGGACAAGGTGGCATTCTGTCGCCTCTCTGCTATCTCGTCTTCATAGACGACCTACTTAACGATCTAGCAACTTCTCCATACGAACTAAGAATCAGTAATATCCCATGTGGCGCTCCTACTACTGCCGACGACATCGCCCTTCTGTCGCTATCGAATCCGGTCTCGACTCCTTGTTGAACATAATTATGTGTGCAATATAGTAGGCGGTGGCGATTCGAATTCTCCTCCACGAAGAGCAAAATCGTTGTATTCAACGAGAATAAAAAATAATATGACCGCTCGGGAAGGATATGGAGGTTGGGCAATCAAACTATTCAGGAAGTTACAGAATGTGCCCATCTTGGTTTAATTCAGGACAAGTTTGCGAAGCAGGTCAACCCCGCCTCGTCTGTGTCGACAAAAATGAGGAATAACTTTTTCAATATCATGGGTAACAAACTTATGAAATCCACTGCACCAATCACCATGACAAATGTCCTCAAAACTGTTGTTCTACCGAGATCTCTTTACGGTGTCGAGGTGGTTCCTTTTGATCAAAGTTCCGCCATCACCATTATGAACAAAGCCGCCAGAACATGCCTCAAATACGCATAATCCCTCCCAAAACGAGCGTCAACTAGGCTATCGCTAGGTCTTCTTGGATTTCTACCAATTGAATATCAACTGCATATAAAAAAAACTTTGCTTCCTGTGACGTTTTATCCATCAATCGTTCGACCATCAATTACCATTACGACTGTTTCTCCTGAAAGCACACATGTACATACTATAATATCGCTCCAGTGGTTTTTGTCCAGGAAATGTTCTCCATATTAGCCAAATACGATCTTTTTGACTATTTGATCGACTACCTGTACCATGGGGTCTTCCCAAAACTGTCAACGTGGATAACTCTTTTGAAGACAGCTGTCAGGGGAACGTTCATTTCCTCGTGGCAGACCCACGTTTCGTCCGATCCATCCTTGTGAATTCTGTGGAACGTTCACCCTATAATCCCCAATCAAACTGGACAGTCTGGAAACTTCTCCGTAGAAACGCTTACATGTCGAAATATCTCGAAAACTTAGTACTGCTTCTCAACAGGACAACTTCTGCCAACAATTTAGTGTGTCATCTCTGCAGCGAAGTGTATATACTCGAACGAAATCGACCACGTCCTGTTCGTATGCTCTTCTCTGGCCGCTTTCATCATCAGAAACTCTTTTTGGGAAGTGATTATCTCTCGTTGCGGCATACCCGAATATTTTTACCTTACGTCGTTAGCCAAAGATGACTTGGTAGCAACCCTCCTCGGAAGTTCTCTGGAAACTCTAACAGAACACATATCCCACTGCCTCAAGGAACTAGTACTATATTCTGCCAAGTTCCTGTACGTTCTCAGCACAATGATCAGGAATGGCGTACAGCAACCCGTGTCACGTCCATTGTAATTATCTTCTCAATACCCACGCATGTTGTAACGACTAACTTTCATATATATTGGACAAATCAGATTTCCCTGCAACAAAAGCTGTACTGAGCATTCAAGTGCATATATGCTTCACTCTCGTGGTTTCCAACACCTCTCCATACTTGTACATAACGGCCCACCACACTGACCAGGGGAGCCCACTTTAATCCAACTGTAATTATATGTCATGTATATCGATCTTTCCTATACTTGGAGGTAATAAAGATATCTCTCATGTTTGCTACTGCTGTCGATGTTGTTATAGTGTTGTCGTTTTTGTTGCTGCTGTTGTTGTTTTCTATTGTGTTGTTTCTGTTGGAAATGCTGCGGATAATGTTGTTACTGTTGCCGTTAGTGTGGTCGCGGCTCTTCTGTTCCGCAGAAACTCCAGTCAAGATGGCGTCCATCAAGGAGGCCATTTTGCTTGATATGCGATATGCACCATGCCTATTTTATCGCCATTATAGTAAATATAATATCACATGCGGTTTTATTTTCAGCTCGATTCGTTATGCTAATATACTACGTTTACAAATTAATAAAAATCAGACACCAAAATCCAATATGACGGCCAAAATGTGAAAATTTGCTACATTTTCGACATTTCACCATCTATCGTTTGTCTGTATGGGTGAACATATAGGGTAACTTAACGTGATATCATACATCTATCTTATAGAACAGTCATTTACGCACACAAAGTTCTAGTATATTGTATCTTTAAGCACACAATGAGACCATAGCTTTTATAAAAGTTTTATTCCTGGTTGGATATTTTTGCCCATTATCATGTTTTCCCAAATGTCGGTTTTATCCGGTCCACGCCGAATCGAGGCTAATAACGTAATAGTAATATCTGCTTCGAATCAGTTCAGCGTTATTGTTATTATAATTCCACCCTTGCATAGATATGTGCAGAAAATACCCCGGCTATGATTTATCCAAATCAAGATGGCTGCCAAAATGGCGACCAGAAATTGAAAAATATCACCGAATATCGCCGATTTTCACTCCGGTGAACGTTATTGTCATGTCAACTCCATCCATGCTTACAATTTAGTTGGGTAATTGGGAATACTAAGGCGAAGTAATTACCTTGCAAGAAAATGTTTTCCAAATACAAAATGGCGGCTAAAAAGGTGAACAGATTTTTAAAAATCACCGAAAATCCCTCATATTCACTTTAGTGGGCGTTATTGTCATTACAAATCCATCCATGCTTACAGTTGAGTTGGGAATATTGAGGCGAAGTAATTACCTTGCAAGAAATTGTTTCCCAAATCGAGATAACGGCTAAAATGGTGACCGAAATTTGAAAACCCTCCTAAATTCCTTTCCTTTCTGACAATTAATGGGAGTTATCTTTACGCGAATGCTACCAATTTTCATGTGGGTAGGTAACATTCCATTGATACGAAGTATTCATTTGAGTTGGGCAATAATTTTTTATACTCGCAGCTAAGATGGCAGCCAAACTGGTGGCCAGAAATTAAAAAGTTGTCGATATTTTCATATTTAATTTTCACTTTTGTCATAATATCTGTATGTATAGAGGAAACGGTACATACATCATCTATCGGTTCATACTTAAAATGTCTTCAAACGCATAACATAGCTAGTACTACATAGCCTAGTAGCCATCTGAAAGGACGAAAACCCACAATTAATAATCGAGATGTGGCAATTCGCAATCCAGTCTACATTAAGCGTCGATAATGGCCGTAACCGTAGATGCGCCGAATAGCCATATTATTACTTGCAAGATTCAGAACAATTACATGCGAACTGATTCTGATTTGCCACATTCAGATCTATCTGGACCAACTTCCGTCTCTTTGTCTGATTATTCTAGCTCGATTACACCAACAGAGTACACAACACTTCCTGAATGAAGGGTCCCTCTAATAAGAACGTTTAAAACAATCCATTTGCCATTGTCTAGCTGACAATTTTGCACCAAAAGCGGCGGATTCGTTATTTGTTTTGCGAGTTTTTCCTGTGGTAGCGTATGGTATAATTAATCTTCTAAATATGGAATTTGTGCGTCATCTTGAACTAGAAATACACACGGCCGATAAGTGTATTAGCTTGCATTAAGTCATCTGGATCTACGTCTTTCACAGACCTCACGGGGCTAACCACATGTACGCATGGTAATCTTCACATTACCTAGCCACTAAAAGTCTTCTTAATAGATGGTTTGTCAATAATACACAACCTCAATGAACATATTGGCGTAACTGGACAACTCCGGCATTGTTTCGAAGGTTGCTAGCTTTCCCATTCCCTTAGAGTGGTTCCTCTCTGCTAGGGCAGTAGAAAAACCATGATATATGCCCGTGCACACTTCTTGACCGTGATCATATTCAGTCTATGCATGTGACGTCCAGCAGTTGTCTTGTAGAATAGCTCCCAGCAGAGAAGAACATTACACGTGGGGCTAGTTTGTGGACATGCGCCATGATAGTGGGCCAAAATCTACACCGCCACAATATACAAGGTTTATGCTTCAGATGTAGAATCTCGTGTGTGTCTGCGTTTGTGTGGTAAGATTGTATTTCCACAACCGTTTCAAAGCCGTTCGGAATCAACTGGATTATGTGTATATTTTTGCCTGGGTAATACGGTACTATGCTAATTAACCTTTCCCAGAACTGGTGTATATAGTCTTAAAGACGATGTCTTTGATAGTTTTGTGGTATGTCATTCAAGAATGCGGGTATGCGTGGGCGGTATGATTCAAGAAAATGGCAGAAAATGTGATGAATTTATTTCACTGTGTTTGTTTTACGAACAAATTATATTCTTGACGGCAATGCCTGTGGACGTTGGTTGAAATTATTCAAATGTCGAACGTGAAACGTCATTATGATTCTGCAAGAAGAAAAGCTTAGACGATTGTTGTTAACTATGTCTAAGACAAATTGTCGGAATGGTGCTGTCAAGAAACCACTCGGTGTACCCAATTGTAAAATTTCATCACATTCCTCTATATATACTAGCTATTCGTCGCGTTGAAAATGTTTTTCAGATTTCCGTGAACCACATTGAACACTACCCAGCTCGAGGATATTAACAACGCATACCTTATTTCTTTGAATGACATCACCAAAGATCAAAGGCCTTTAAGACCACATGCCTGGTGCAGTCGATTCATAACGGCTTCCAAACGGGTGTGAAAATACAATCTTAGCAAATAAAGAGAACAACGCCACGCATGAGATCCTGCCTATATCTGAAACATAATCCTGATGTAGGGGCGGTGAAGTTCATGATCCCATTTCATTTCCACTATCACGACGCATGCCCACAAACTAGCACCACGTATATTGTTCTCATCTGCTGTGAGCTCTTCGGTGAGACGACTACTGGACGTCACACAGATTGCTTATGTCAATGGTCAAGAAACGTGGTTAAATTATGGCCTTCTACGACCTTAGGAGAGAGGCATCCTTCAAATGTAAAGTTAGCAACCTTCGAACCCCTACCGAAGTTGTCCAGGTACGCCAATGTGTTCGCTGAGTTTGTGAATTGACTAACCATATTGAGAAGTGGCGAACTGACTGGGAAGATCACGTATTGTGATCCCTATCAGCAAGTCACCAAAGCTGAGAAAGAAGTAGATTGTAGAGGACACTTTGAATATAGTATATATACTCATCGACTGTTTGGTTTTTTAGTTTATCTCGCAAAATGACGCTAAAATCCCAAATGTAGAAGATGCCATTTTCTATTTTTTGATATCACAAAATGAATTAGTGATATCACAAATTCAATTTTATGATATCACAAAATGAATTCATAATATCACGAAATCGAATTATTGAAATCTTAACAATATTTAAAGACATATTATGGACTTGTTCGGTGCGTGAAATTGATAAGTTTGTACTCCGGCGCTATGCCAACCTGGGGAATGTAGCATTCTACTAACATCGCCGAAAATTTCAAAGAAATTGACCACACCACTCCATAGAAAACATTGTCT
This sequence comes from Siphonodentalium dalli, assembly GCA_032622095.1. NCBI lineage: Eukaryota > Metazoa > Mollusca > Scaphopoda > Gadilida > Siphonodentaliidae > Siphonodentalium > Siphonodentalium dalli. The sequence goes on along the minus strand of CP136067.1, from coordinate 200,874,215 downwards.
GAATTGCGCTCAATTGTAAATATTTACATCTCAATCGGGACGCAACTATCGGCGATAAACGAACACAAATGATTTCGCCATCGAGAGTCATTGCATTTAATTATAACGAGTTGTGTATTTGTATATTTGGGGTGCGGTGCATGGTGTTTCGGATGACCCAAATGCGCTTTCATAAAGTCCATATAAAGTCAGATCCCTTATATTTTTTTAATATGTCTAGTTTTCAAAATTTCGATCTAAAAAACATAATTAAATAAATAAATAAAAAACACACAAATTAAATTAAGCTCACTATCGGCCTATTTCATAATCAAATAAATGAGAATATTTAGGTTCAACGTGAACCTATTTGCAGACCAGATGTACGTTCTTTATTAATGTGTTTTCACTGTGGCCCGCGTTTAGGGCTTGCCAGTATAAATTATATACTGTAGTCCCGAAAATAAAGAGCGTATATACTAACTTTCCGTGCGAAAAAAAAAATAGCAGGAAATTGCGTTTTTTTTTCACAGAGCCTGGTTTGCATATATAAAAATTAGTCGCACCGATTCTGATAGATGGGTACTATATGAATTTATATATGCAATATTCCCATCAATTTATACAGTAGTTTGTGCGCCTAAGCTGACGAAACATACCCTATACATCGCTAATATTGGAGTATATGGGTCGGGCGGAAACGGGTGGAGCTATCGACTTGAAATTTGGTATGTGAATGTATCTTGCCCCGGATACGAATTTTATCGGGTCGCCGAGCCCATGCGACGCCAGCTTCGCGCATGCGCAGACGAGATCTCGGAAACGGGTGGAGCTATCGACTTGAAATTTGGTATGTGAATGTATCATGCCCCGGATACGAATTTCATCGGGTCTCCGAGCCCGTGCGACGCCAGCTTCGCGCATGCGCAGACCAGATCTCGGAAACGGGTGGAGCTATCGACTTGAAATTTTCTATGTGAATGTATCTTGCCCCGGATACGAATTGTATCGGGTCGCCGAGCCCGTGCGACGCCATCTTCGCGCATACGCAGACCAAATCTCGGAAACGGGTGGAGCTATCGACTTGAAATTTGGTATGTGAATGTATCTTGCCCCGGATACGAATTTTATCAGGTCGCCGAGCCCGTGCGACGCCAGCTTCGCGCATGCGCAGACCAGATCCCGGAAACGGGTAGAGCTATCGACTTGAAATTTGGTTTTTGAATAGCCCGGACAACGTCGGGCTCATCGGCTAGTATATATATATATCGATATTTTGTGTATTTGTGTATTTGCCTACCGGTGCACGTAATTCTGACGATCAAATCGAATTGTGTAGGGAGGAACGTCCTCAGAAGTATATATAGTGTTTAATCCCATATTGTGTGGTGATAGCGATCCACACCATGAGCATGCTTAGAAGCAGCGATCTATATAATTTACGTCCATGACAGAAGTAAGTGTTATAAATCAGTGAATTCACATGACATGTCACTTTGAAAAAAGTCGCGTTTTCGGTACGAAATTCACCCAGTACATTTAATATGAGTGTCACAAAAATGAATGTCAGAATTTTTGAGTCGGCTTTTTCTGTCTTTTCAAACGTAGGTTCAATCCAATTGAATGTACTTATTTGGTATTTAAGTCACGATTTACAGTCAGATAGCCCTACAATTTAGTTAGTTGTCGTTTTCTGTTGTTTTGCATGATTTTCCGTCAATGACACGCCTATTTTCGCGGTAAATAATTCTGAATTCGGCTGGTCGAAAATCTGGAGGATATCTGTATCTGTATGTAGTTCGGTGTAGTAGCCTTGATTTGGCTGTAGGTGCACCGTTGGACGACTTAATCATCTGTTAATGTTGGTATCGATGTTGAATCACATGCGCTGTCCGTATCCTCCAGGTGGTTCCATTCGATGATCAGGTCTGGCAAATGTGAGAATACAGCTACAATACTACTTCACTCACTCACTCACTGCCAATCGCTGTATTCAGCTAACCTAGCTGTATTCAGCTATATATTATACTCTCAAAGCGGCTGTTTTTCGATAATAAACTAGAAGCGCTAATTTGCGCATCAAAATTAGGCTACCCTATTCTCCGGTCACCCTCAACCAAATCAAAATTGTCGCTTGTGTTCTGACAAAGTGTTGCCTCGGCCTTTTGTCGGCACGACGATGGTGATTATGTGTGAAAACTTACTACGGCGGTCGATGTCGGTCATAACGGTTAATAACTCTCTTATGCAATGCGGAATACCTTGAAAAATACATTAACAATATTTATCACCGAAGATGGAACATCTTAATCATTCCGGAAGTATCAATATGATGCTGCTAAAACTCAGTTTGGTTGGTGCGTTACAACAGGTAAAAAGGGGAACATCTCTAGCCAGAGTTTAACCGAGCGAGTTCCACTCACTGCTTGAGCTGATTCTCTCCAAAAATACGGAAACGCATACATGTATGTCGAATCGCGAAAATACAAATACCAATGTTATGTTTAGTAAGTTTTCACACATTATATATTTTCCCGCCAAAACAGATTGAATAGTTCTGACTCGCTAACGACCAGGACTTCATGTTTGAAATACTTCAGAAATTATATAAGTCGCATTTTCATTTCAGTTGTCCCTATGTTGTGCCATACATTTGCAATATGCCGCACAATATCTGTATATACTGTTATGAATAGTTACCAGTATCGCTCACAAACCGCTAGTGGTATGTAATTCTAAATGCTCGATATAGGTACACCATTCTAACGCCCCCTACCGGTTTAGCATCGGGAAGAAGTAAACGAGTGTTTGGGATGAATTTGATCTTTATTTTATAAGTTAGTTAATGAATGCATTTGCAGAAAATAGTCCCCAGAATATTTACTGACATCGACCACCATAGTAAGTTTTCACACAAAATCAGAATTGCCGTGTCGACAAAAGCCAACACTTTGTCAGAACACAAGCGACGATTTTGATTTGGTTGAGGGTGACCGGAGAATATGGTAGCCTAATTTTGATGCGCAAATTAGCGCTTCTAGTTTATTATCGAAAAACAGCTGGTTTGAGAGTATAATTTATAGCTGAATACAGCTATGTTAGCTGAATACAGCTATTGTAGCTGTATTCTCACATTTGCCAGACCTGATGATTGTTTTCACAAAGAATGAGTTCTTATAATATATTGAGCCGTATTTGTCCTTATTATTTCATAAGAAAGTGAGTTGGTACACTCAATAATCTTTGTTGTTTCAAATGCTGGGAATTGTTTGGCAGTTATTTTTCGTTTGTCCTTGCTCCTTGGTGTTACTAGTACTACATGTAGGTCATGTGTATGTATAGCCGGAACCAACCCCTCTACTATCTTCCTAAACAGTGTCATCCTTTTCTCTTCTCTTCTCTATTTCCATCATTTCGGTGACTGCATCTTTTTCTCTGTTTTTGTAATTGCTGGTGATGAATCTTGCAGCTCTTTTCTGTACTCTTTCGATGTTGTCGATGTCCTTCTGCAAGTATGGATCCCATATTTCTGCCCCGTATTCGAGTGTAGATCTTACCATGGACTCGTAAGCCAGCTTCTTGTGTTTTTTATCGGCTTTGCTGATGTTTCTTTTAAGGAATCCCAGGGTGCTGTTGGCTCTTTTGACAATTTTATTTATATCACGGATAAAGATATCCCGTCGAAATTTCGCGATGCCTGTAATGGGAGAGGTCGCTTTAAGTCCGGAAAGGAACAATAAGACACTAGACATGATCAAACACCAATGTTCGATGACAATACTAATAATAATACGACCGGTATACTAATGCGTCACATTGAGGCTTGACATACCAGTTACCTTCCTTTTCCAAAAAAGAAGAAGAGACATTTAACGAGCCTTTTTCTCGATCAGAAAAATGACCCGTGAAGTAGGTGGCCATTTTTCGTGTCTGTTCAATTCGAGTTCCTGGCATACCGCGCAGTATAGAGTGGAAAATATGCTCAGAGTCAGTGCTCGATCGAAAATTGGTCATTCGCCTGATCGAGAAAAAGCTTCATTAAATTTCTCTTTTTGGAAAAGGAAGGTAATTAATGGTATGTCAATGTGACGGATTATTATATGTGTTGTCCAGGAAAATCACGGTTTGGTCGTGTCTTGTGTCATATTCTTCCTTTCCATACTTGAACAAAACCCTCCGTTGCCAGCGGTGGGGAAAGTTGGACTATACATTCAATGTATAGTCAATTTTGGACTAGAATTCGGCAAGACTAGGCCTAGGCTACTCCACCAAAGTAGACTTACAGTACCCCCAAGACGCAGAAGCCTCATTCCGCTCATCGCGGCAGGTCATTTTAAGTGAAACGCTGACATTCATTTTTCCGCCGCGATTTTTGTGGGGTCCTGTTGTTATATAGATCTACTGTAAAATATTGAAAAATAAATTTCATTGAAATTTGAAACAACGTGGATTTAATAGCAGGCGTTGAGAGTTTGTATAATGGAGCTTTCCACAGCGTAGTCCCGCCCAATGGCAATTTATTAGAATATATTCGAGCAATCAGATGCTGGCTGCGGAGATTTTTTCGACGCCATCTTTATTCACCCTAATTTGATATCCATGCATACATTCAGTGTTAAATTGGCTATATTCAAACAACTTTTTTGTTGTCAAATCATAATATACTGAGATTTATATTTGCGGCATGATGTTATAAATTTATCTGTGATTATAACAATGTTTTTCGTTTAGCTTGTCATAATTTTCACATTTAATGGCAAAACGAATGTATGTTCTCTGGTTTAGATATATTAGAGTTCAGTGATCTGTCTGTCTGTTCTGGTCTGTATGCAATTTTTCTTCCAGAGCCCTTGATCGATTTTAACCAAATTTGGTGTGGTGCCTCGGGGTACCACGGCAGATGTTATAACGAACTTATATTTTAAATAAAAAAATTTAAACAAATAAAACACATTTTAATTTGTTTTTCAAATTTTTGAATTTTTTTAGCAAGAAGTTTCAATATAAAAAGTAAATTTTTAAAATAAATAAAAAAACAAATTTAATTAAGTAAAAAAAAAATTTAAACAAATTTTAAAGATTCAATCTAAAAATCTAAAAAGAAAATAAAAAAATTGATTTTTTTTTTTAATTTAAAAAAAAAATTATTATTTATTTTTTTTCAACAGCAGATAAAAGTTCAATCTAAAAAAAAAAAAAAATGGAATCTAAATAATTTTTTTTAAATCAAACTGGTTAAAAGATCAAATTTGAACGAATCATATACATGAGTCTGTTTCAGCTAGTTAACATAAGGGCAAGTGCTGATGTGTTCACTTTGGAAGTGGGCGGGACTACCGCTGTGGGTGTGGCCTCTGTGGAAAGCTCCATTATCGCGGTAATCTGCCGGAAACCTTCGCCGCAAACACCAGAACCCTATAGATGAACAATGAACAGATGGTTTCATTATCTGTCTTAGATCATACGATGAATCTCTATTCTGGCTAACTCCCGTAGAGATCATATTCCACCAGTACAAAACGTTGGAACTTTTCGATAACTCTTTTTATCAGGTGTCGCTGGTTTAATTATAATTATGCATGCATGAATAGTAATCAACACCAATACAATTGGCTTCTGGTAAAGGCAACTAATTAGTTAGCATGGCAAAATTCTATTATGGATAAATTTTGACTTGTCCAGACTGCGAAACAGCAATATTGACTTGAGTATTGAAGAAATTTTTCCTCACCCAGAAAATTTACTGGTAAAAATTTCTCGGGCCGAAAGCTTGACATTAAAGAGTTATAATGTTACAGTTTATTATGATAACGTCCCTGATCTGGAGGACAATGGCTGCTATAAAAATATGATAGGGTATGCATATGCTACCCGGTACATATTGTCCCATTGTGTAATGAATTGGGATACTGACAAGTATAGGCTTACATGTATCATTGCAGCGGTTTTTATTAAAGCTTTATGAGAGCTAATTTAGTAATACTTCAACCTATTAGCATATGGGCCCTCTAACCCTATTCCTGGCCCTCTAACCATATCCCTCGCCATCTAACCATATCCCTGACCCTATCCCTGACCCTCTAACCATATCCCTGGCCATCTAACCATATCCCTGGTCATCTAACCATATCCCTCGCTTCCTCCTTGACCCTCTAAACATATCCCTCGCTTTCTCCTTGACCCTCTAAACATATCACTGGCCCTCTAACCATATCCCTCGCTTCCTCCCTGGCCTTCTAACCATATCCCTGGCCCTCTAACCATATCCCTGACCCACTAACTCTTTCCCTGGCCCTCTAACCATATCCCTTGCTTCCTCACTGACCCTCTAACCACATTCATGGCCCACAAACCATATCCCTGGCCCTCTGACCATATCCCTGGCCATCTAACCATATCCCTGGCTTCCTCACTGACCCTCTAACCATATTCATGGCCCACAAACCATATCCCTGGCCATCTAACCATATCCCTGGCCATCTAACCATATCCCTGGCTTCCTCACTGACCCTCTAACCATATTCATGGCCCACAAACCATATCCTTGGCCATCTAACAATATCCCTGGCTTCCTCACTGACCCTCTAACCATATTCATGGCCCACAAACCATATCATTGGCCATCTAACCATATCCCTGGCCATCTAACCATATCCCTGGCTTCCTCACTGACCCTCTAACCATATTCATGGCCCACAAAGCATATCCTTGGCCATCTAACCATATCCCCGACCCTCTAACCATATCCCTGGCTTCCTCACTGACCCTCTAACCATATTCATGGCCCACAAACCATATCCTTGGCCATCTAACCATATCCCTGGCTTCCTCACTGACCCTCTAACCATATTCGTGGCCATCTAACCATATCCCTGGCTTCCTCACTGACCCTCTAACCATATTCATGGCCCACAAACCATATCCTTGTCCCTCTGACCATATCCCTGGCCATCTAACCATATCCCTGGCTTCCTCACTGACCCTCTAACCATATTCATGGCCCACAAACCATATCCTTGGCCATCTAACCATATCCCTGACCCTCTAACCATATCCCTGGCTTCAACTTTTATTTATCTTTTCAGCATGTATTAAGATCACATTTGAGGAAGATAGTTCCCATACAGAGAGCATTTTGTACAGATCGAGATGGCGAATTCGCACCACCGCCAGCATTTAAGATTAGGCAAGGAGAGAGTATAGATGTGAAGCGGGCTAGACTTCTGTATCAGAGTAGAAAAAGAGGAACAACTGAAAGTGGTCTCCTGTTCAGGTCTGTGTTAATTTAATTATATTTCGATCCCTTGGATGTTCTCACTGACTTGGATTGTCTCTTTCTGTTAACACCGAGGTCGAGTCATTGCCTTCTATAACATTGAAATTAACTTTTATTGTTATTAACCAAGTACGACTACTTTACTCCCACTTTATCAGCATCAAGATAATCTATTCAAATATTATTAAAGTGATGAGAAACATTACAGCAATGTGATCGATTAGAAATAGAGAATAATCTTGTTCAAAGTAGTAATTTTTACAAATTTATACACACCATCATTCTTATATAGTAATTAAATGCAGTGACTCTTGATGGGAACTCGTTTTCATTAGTTTATCGCCGATAGATGCGTCCCGAGTCGAGTAGTAAATATATACAATTGAGCGTAGTTCAGACGATGTTTTCTATGGAGTGGTAGGGTCATTTAGCTTCAGATTAGTAGAATGTTACATTCCTCCAGTTGGCATAGTGACTGAATACTAACTTATCAGTTTTACGCACCCGAACAAGTACATAACATGTCTTTAAACTAGTTGAGACAGGCTCCATTTGGGAGCCTTTTTCATTTTAAACAAACAAAAACATTTAAATGGACATATGTAATTTGGAAGGAAGCATAAAATAGGTTGTTATATACACGAAATATTGATATGCCAGCTTCATATGTTCTGAAACATACTTGCCATAGTCGCAGCCATTTTCCAGCTGTTTTCAATTTATCGAACAAACATACGGTATCAGGAAATGACTAACACGGAATGCTCTCTGCCAAACCCAAACAAACAATAGCCATGTAATGGCATAACACAGAAGAAAGCAAGCCTTGAAATAGGGTGTCTGTCAATTGCAGAATGAGGTCCCCAGAGGGTGAATTTAGTGATGCTAACCCGCATAGCAGGCTAGCATCACCAAATTCACCCTCTGGGAACCTCATTCTGCTTACAACTCAGCAGAATGAGGTTCCCAGAGGGTGAATTTGGTGATTCGGGGTAGCCTGAGTCACTACACAAAAGTTGGTTGATGTGGGTCCAGGGGTCCAGGTGACAGATCCTACTCTTTTATCTATCATATTTATTGAAGGGAAAAGTCAATGAGACTCAATTAGTCACGCCCCCCAATCAGACTCATAGCCCCCCCCCCCAATCAGACTCATAGCCCTCCTCAATCAGACTCATAGCCCCCCTCAATCAGACTCATAGGCCCCCCCCCCCCCAATCAGACTCATAGGCCGCCTTCAATCCAATCAGACTCATAGCCCCCCTCAATCAGACTCATAGGCAGCCCTCAATCCAATCAGACTCTCAACCCACTCCCTTAATCACTGATAGCCCCCCTCAATCAGACTCATAGCCCGCCCAATCAGACTCATAGCCCGCCCAATCAGACTCTCAACCCACTCCCTTAATCACTCATAGCCCCCCTCAATCAGACTCTTAGCCCCCTCCCTCAATCAGACTCACAGCCCCCCTCAATCAGACTCACAGCCCCCCCCCCCCCCACCCCCATAATTTGTATTAACCTTTACATTAATTTTATGTCCCAATAATTAAAGGTACTCAATCCGATAAAACTCCTCAATTACTATTTCAATGGCTTCGGGGGTCAAAATTATTTGATTCGAGTCGAGGAAGTCACCCATCAAAGCTCAGATTTGTTAGATATCGATTTTAGAAATCTATTATTTTTCATTATCGGGAATACTTTCTGGGCCCAGAACAGTCAAAATTGCGTTATTATTACCAGTTGATTTTAGAGTTATCCATCCTTGTCTGTTTGAATAGTGTTTTGGTGTACACATCTCGAGCAGATTACGAAATTGAATGCAATTATTAGTACTCATCTCGAGAAAATAACAAATTTCAAAAATCAATATCTAATAACTCTGAGCTTTGTTTGATGGGTTCCTCGACTCGAATCAAATATTGTTTACCCCAAAGCCAAAGAAATAGTAACATAGGACCCTCTGATCGGATTGTTGTTGTTGGAATCTGTTGAGATGGGGACCCTCTGATTGGATTGAGTACCTTTAATTTGTCTTTCATAATTGAAAAAGATTTCCGTTTTCAATTTTGAATGTTTGTTTTGACAGTTTCTCTGTTATGGGGATATACAAACTTCCCAGAAGGGAAAAAGTAACTAAAAGTACTGCTAATTTGAAACTATAGATACTTCCCAGAAGATGAGGACTAAGCAGAATGAGGTTCCCAGATGGTGAAATTGGTGATCCTAGCCCACTGTGTAGGATAGCATCACTAAATTCATCCTCTGTGGACCTAAAATATCTTCGGTCTGTCTCAATAACACCATACAAATATGGATATCATTGGAACCGGCTCATTGACCACATTGTGATAGTTACAGTTATGCCCTGTGCCGATGCATTCTTTTATATATGCGAGTCGACCATAGGTCGCCTCGCATATATAAGAGAATGCATTGGCCTAAAAAAATTCATTCTTTAACAATTTTATAATTTTTTCTTACATTTAAAAAAACAATTTATAATATTTTTCTACATTCTTTGACAATTTTATCATTTTTAATATGTGTTAAGCCAATGCATTCTCTTATATATGAGAGGCGACCTATGGTCGACTCGCATATATAAGAGAATGCATTGGCACAGGGCCGTTCTGTTGGGTAAAGGGTTAATTCTTCTATTTACAGCACATTCGCTGCTAAACACCTGTCTGGATTCACAGAAAGTCAGCTCGACACATACGATAATCTAATTAACGCTCCTTCAAATGAATGGGATTTATATTACTGGGCAACAGGTAAGATTACTGCGGCGGTCAGCTCAACACCTATGATAATCTAATTAATGCTCCTTCAAACGAATGGGATTTATATTACTGGGCAACAAGTAATATTACTGTGACGGTCAGCTCAACACCTACGATAATATAATTAACGCTCCTTCAAACGAATGGGATTTATGTGACCTAAGATTTTTATTAGGTTTATAATTTATAGTCGCAGATAACTGAGAACTAGAATTTAAAAGTGATGGCAAAATGTGTTTCGTTAGTTTATCGGTGATAGATGCATCCCAAATCGAGTAGTAAATATTTACAATTGAGCGTAGTTCAGACAATGTTTTCTATGGAGTGGTACGATCGATTTGCTTCAGATTTTCGGCAATGTTAGTAGAATGTTAAATTCATCCAGTTGGCACGGCGCCTGAACACTAACTCATCAGTTTAACGCACCCAAACAAGTACATAATAACTCTTGATAAATTATCTTGATCAGTGGGGTATTTCGCACATAGAGGCCCACTTAATTTTCGAATGCCCAAATACACAACTAAACCTATTCTACATTATATACTACTAGCAGGTTAGCCCGCCACTGGCGTGGTTCATCTCATGGCTTTGTTCGAAAAAGCAATTGCAACAGCTTCCGAGACACGTATAATTGCAACAGCTTCCGAGACACGTATAATTGCAACAGCTTCCGAGACACGTATAATTGCAACAGCTTCCGAGACACGTATGCTGCACTCAACATGATGAGACACTTGCATCTAAAGCTACTAAGTTCACAAAATCATTTATTTATTTTTGACAGGAGCAAGGCCGACGCCTGAGGAATACGAATCTGACATCATGAAAATGCTGAAGGAACACACCACAAATAAAGACCGAGAAGTCCGACTAAGCATGCCAGGACTGTACGGCTGATTAGTTCAATATACTCATTAAAGCAACATATAAGTCATACCTCACATTAAAGGCAGTGGCTATGTTAAAATAGTCACACCTGTTAAAACTGCCACAAACAGAAAGAATATTAAAATATAGACATAAATATCGCGTAAATAGTACGGTATGTTATTGTAAAGTTTGTACACTGTGTTATGTAAACAAAAGCCAGGTTCTGTAACATTTTTTGCTGTTTACATAAGAAAGAGTACGATCTCGACAATAACATACTATTTACATGGTATTTATGATTGTTATAAGAACAAAGGGTGTCTATATTTTAATATTCTTTCTGTATATTGTAGCTTTAACGGCAATACCCACCATGAAAGCCTTTAAAGCTAGCAATTGCTTGATTTTGTCATGCTTCAGATATAAAAATAGGTTGATAAAACCTTAAAGGGAGACTGCACTCAAATATATTCTCTGTTTCATAGAATAAAGTAACCAGATTTCCATTATCTGTCTGCTATTTGGAACACCAAAGTATTTTGATCCCTGGAATAAGAGTAATTACTAGGTTTGATTAGAGGGTTGAATATTTTGTGCTGCTTTAATGGTATTTTATCATTTAGGACATCAAAAATGTGTCGGTGCGTCTCACCTTGGGAGACAAGATACTGTTTATTTCCCGTGATGGAGTGAAGTTGATATTGATGTTGCCGGCAGATAGCGCTTGGTTATATTGCCAGTAAACCTTCACAAAAGTATTTTACTGGCATCAACGTTGGATTGGAGACTTGTGTGGTTTTCTCTCGAAAATGCCATGGTGACAGTTGCTTTTGATTGGAAACCTAGGAATCTCAAGTGAAGTAAAACTCAATGGAAGTTTGCGACCGAGACAAAGCCAAAAGTGACCACTTCACAATGTCTCCATGACAACACATTTGTGTACTAACAAGCTACACTGCCATGCTCGGCACTGTACTCATTTATTAAACCGTCTCGCAAGATGTTTTTTGCTACTACTGCGAATCACGAAAAACTATTGGTATAATACCACGGTGTACCAATAATACCATGGTGTACCAAATTTTGGTGCTTCAATTTAAACCTTGTATGACTGGAACTTTTTTTTTTTTACGAAAAGTATGCCAATGCAATGTCTTACTAGTATATATATGCAAGTCGCCCATAGGGCTCCTCACATACAGTTGTATATAAAAGAATGCATTGGCCTAACAATATTAACCTTGATCTTGTAAGCCAGTGCATTCTCTTATATTTTTTTGAGGCTCCCTATGGGAGACCCGCATTTATAAGAGAATGCACTGGCAGCACAGGATTTTAATGCTGCACCAGCGTAGCTCCCGTCATGAAAAGGTTTAGAATTGGATACATTGTTGTCGAATTAGTGAGTTCCGGGTCGCATACAAATTAGTTTTATTTTATGTGTATTTATTTAGAGATAAATTACTTTGAATTAAACTTTGTTCTTCCATCATATCACCCCTTACCATTCCGCTGGACTCCTTTCTGGACATACAGTAATGCCCAAAGTAATTGACCACTTAATCGGAAATATGGCTTGTTGCCATTCATCGGAAAGCTCTGTGAGAGCTTTCCGATGAATGGCAACAAGCCATATTTCCGACTAAATCCTGAAAAATTACACATAATTCTGCTGTGGTTAAGTGTTGAATTACTTTTGGCATTTCTGTAGGTGAATTAAATACATGACAAGAGATGAGATTGAATAAATATTTAGTGAATTTTCACAAAATAAACATACATTAACAAATTTCCAAAATATAGAGCAGTGAATCTTTCCAAGAATAGAATCTCGTAACAACAACAAAAAAAACAACCACAAGCTGACATCAGTCACTCTACACATCAAGTTAGGAATTACATGGTCTCAATTTGCAATAATTATGGTCAATTTTGAAAAATAGAGTTAAGACATTTCATTAAAGGCCCATTGCCAGGGTCAACGTTGGACCGAATTTTACTTTTGCCAAATAATTTGCCAAATGAAAATATTTTTTGCCAAATTATCTTAGCATTTGCCAAATGCTATCCATTTGCCAAATGCTATCTCTGATAGTATAATTTTCTGCAACTTTAAGTCTTATGTTTCGATTTGAACGACATTTGATATCGATAGAAAAGCAGTTAGTTAATAATTAATTATACTCGCATCTCTATTGTGGTTTATCATACAACAACAAAGCCAATCACCGAACAATACAATGGTAGAACGGTTGCTTCAGCAGAGGGGCGCATCACAGGAGGATTAGTAATCACTCCAACATCAGTACTAATGCTATGAGATTAACTGCATCTTAATAGGTGTTAACTTTTATAAGGTTTACGGAACCGCCACTAATATAATTCTATTGTAGTAGTTTCCTAAAATGAATGGTATTGATTGACCCAATATTTTTTCAAATTGCTTGAATTAAAAAGTGACCTGCCAAAACTTTCGCCAAATGAAAATATTTTTTGCCAAATGTGAATTATTTTTGCCTTTGGCAAGTGGCAGCGCGAACCCTGCCCATTGTACAGTAATTTTAGTGCCCAATATTATTCTGAATAGACTGATAACACATCTGTCAGGGTTAACCCTTCCATGACTGGAGCTTCCTGCAGGGAGCCCCCTACAGGTGGCAGCTTGTATTGCCGAGTCGTCTGCTCACATATGTGAGGGGCTCCATAAAGGTAGTGTAAACCTTCCATGACTGGAGCTTCCTGAATTCGTGCAAAACCCGCTGTCAATGCATTCTCTTGTCGCCTCGCATATATAAGAGAATGCATTGGCCTAACAATTTTTTATCATTTTTTTTAAATAAATGTTTCTTACAATTTTTAGGACATAAAATAAAAAACATCCAATACCCTGCAGGGAGCCCCACACATATATAGAAGCATATAGAAGAGTGTCGTCTGCTCATGTTTGTCTGGGGCACTGTATGGGTGAAATTATAAAATTGTTAAAGAATACAAGAAAAAAGAGGCTGAGTTTTTAGTATGGATATGCTCCATAGTTTTCTCCAACATGATACCAAAGTTTCCATTCAAAGGATTTTTTATAATTTGTGTAGTCATCCTTTGATTGGAAACTTTTGTAATAATGTCGGAGAAAACGTTTGCATACTAACATAGTCGAAATATAAATTATTTCACTTTGAGACCATGTGATCTGCGACATTTGAAACTAACATAAGCTCGTAAGAATTTGGGTGGGGGGATTTTAAGCACTATTCAAGGACTATTTAAGCCTAGCACACCTCTGGCACATTCCCTTAATTGAAATTGGCATATATATATATACATTGTACACATATTCAGACACATTGTGTGGAGCATCTTAAGTGGTTTTAAGATGTGTGCGATGTGTATAAATTGGATTACAGACAATCACACTAAGCCATTGAGATGGCTGCAATGCATCTTTTATTTTTTATCTGTTTTATCTAGGGACCTGCGAATATTCGAGTCGATGTCAGGCACCCGATTCGAGATAGACACCGAATTGGTCCGCTGATTTGGATATTTTCGAATCGGTGTTATTTCGATGTAGTCTCGTTATTTGTGTCCAGACAGCACATGTCAAATGACATGAAATCACAAAAAATGAAGCACAATGTTGCCAAGTTAGCCAACGTAGGTAATATTGAACGTATGCAATTCAGAATAGACGTGTATTATGCAAATTTTGTATTTCGATCGCAACCCATGACGGTGATCAATCGCCGCATATATTTGTAATCTGTATCTACACCATATAAATTGTCTACACTGTGCGTGATCGCCAGATGCGCAACTCAATTTATTACCTTATGTTTAGAACTTCAGACATCCAATTCAGATTATATGAATATAATTCAATGTCAGCCACGTTTATGCGCGACAAAACCTAGTTTGGAATGAACAAAAACATTAGAACAATCGGTCTATTACATTTTAAATGGACGTCATTAAGTGTGACCAGTTATCTTCCACTCAACAGTGCTGCCGACAGAATTCCTAGCAATTTCATACTTTCAGTTTCTGTTCCAGGGAAATTGAGTGCATTGCACCAAGTTTCAAACTTTCGATCTGTTGAATCGAATGTTTATAACATTTAACCCTTTACCCAACAGAAGGGCCCTGTGCCAATGCATTCTCTTATATATGCGAGTCGACCATAGGTCGCCTCGCATATATAAGAGAATGCATTGGCTTAACACATTAAAAATTATAAAATTGTTAAAGAATGTAAGAAAAAATGGTAAAAAGTGTTAAAAAAGATTTTTTTAGGCCAATGCATTCTCTTATATATGCGAGGCGACCTATGGTCGACTCGCATATATAAGAGAATGCATTGGCACAGGGCATAACTGTAACTATCACAATGTGGTCAATGAGCCGGTTCCAATGATATCCATATTTGTATGGTTCTATTGAGACAGACCGAAGATATTTTAGGCTGTTGAAGCATTATTTGGCCGGTTTGTTGGGTAAAGGGTTAACACTTGTAATTTATGTCTGTTTTCTGGGACCCCCCCCCCCCCTCCATGATGACAATTACCAAAGAGGTGTTTGATCTATTGTGGAGTGAAACATTTAACAGATAACTACCATTGGTATCGGACTACAACAATTATATAGCTAAACGGTGTACACATGTCCCAAGTGTGTCAAATCTTTATTAAATAATGAAGACAAGTGACTTCCATTCCATGGGGTTTGTGATACGTTGATGATTGAACTGTCTTTAAGTGTCTTACTGTCATGTTCGCCAGGATACATTTAGATAGAAATTATATCCAAAACCCTCCATGAGACTGAGAGCGACTTGCCTATGTTATGATTTCCCTGAAGAAAATACAAATTCCAACACTGTTTAAGGAGATTAACATTGTTATACAGTATCTAGTAAATTTTGTAGTTTTGTTGTCACAAGACACCAAAATAAACACTGGTAAACAATGTCAATCAATAGCCGATTCGATTCGAGATTCGATTCGATGTCGATATCAGGAAGGAGATTCGATATTGAGATTCGATTCGATGCAAAATCACCGATTCGCAGATCCCTAGTTTTATCCACTAACGCACCCAACAGATACTATTTTCAATGTAATGCATACCTTACATATGCATATGAGCATATATTTTCTCATGCAACAAAACATCAAGTGCTGTGATTGCAAATATTGAAGCATGATTCTGGTATAAGCAATTAAATGTGCAGCATATGTAAAAACATTCATCATAGGATTTCAAAGTTGATTTTTAGGTCATTTGGTTCATGAAGCAAAATACATGCTAAATTGTAGAGTCAATGCAAAATATACACAATGATAATTTGTACACAGTCAATGTATAATACATGTACAGTCAATTTCACTTAATTGCATACTGCTTAAATGCATAATTCAGATATTTGCATAAAATGTGCATGCACAAACCATTTTCTCATAGAAAAAAAGACTATTTTTTAATCGTTTATTTACATATAGGGTCCACTGTATTTCATTTTTATGCATACGAAAATTGCAAAAATATTTTATTATAGATAAAGCTCTATATAGACATTATTTTTAAACAAACTTAATTTGTTGATGAAATTGAATGGGTATACGTTATTTTGGCTTTATGCATATTTGTTTAATTGCATAAGAAAAGCCATGCACCGATGCTGTGCAGTTAACGAAATTGACTATATCAAATGATAATGTGTACATAGTCAATACATTTGTGGAGAGATGATACTTCAGACACCGGTTTACAGATCATGTCAGATCACAAACGTCCCATGGACAAGGAATGATTGAAAAATTATGATAGTAAATCAAACAATAATCATGTACATACATGTTGAGAATTAAATCATGGCAGGGTGAAATTGTGATCAGATCTCATCACCGCTTGCCGAGACATATCCAGATATCAACACTGCTCACAGGGACATATCCAGATCTCAACACTGATCACAGGGACATATAAACAATAATATTTATCAAAATTGTTACGACTTGAAACATACAAAACTAACAAACTTTAATATGTAGCATCATGTTGCCACTGGCAAAAACACCTCAATATTTAGGGGTGAATCTTTTGAAAATTGATTTGATTCGTTGAAGTTGAGTGTTTTTGACTTGGTAGGCTACAAGTGGTCCTGCTAATTTAATATGTTGGTGGGTCCTGCTGATTTAGCTATGATGTTGGTGGGTCCTGCTGATTTAGCTATGATGTTGGTGGGTCCTGCTGATTTAGCTATGATGTGGGCGAGGCAAAATTATGCAGTTTAGAAAACATTCTGTCAGTTTTGGCTAAGCCAAACAAATCAAAAATAAATTACATTATCCCTATTAAGCATTCAAGAACATATAATAACCATTTTAATACAGCAAAACCTCTCCAAACCGGACCCTCTATAAACCGAATCCCTCTCCATACCGAACATTTTGTCCGGTCCCGATTTCACCCAAGTGCATTTGGAGAGGTTTTACTGTAATGGCTGTTGGCTGTTGCAAAGCAATCGTGATCAAGATTACTATTCCTGTCATTTTATGGCAAATACTAGCACAACCATTATTAAAATACTTTAAAATATCTGTCTACATGTTGAATGTTTCATGCAGACCATGGCTTTTTCTCAACTCGCTCGGATTAGTCAAACATCACGAACTTGAGAAAAAATAAAGGTACTACTTCTTAACACTGTCCCTTTGCCCAACCAGCATCAGCAATTCAACAGGACCCACCAACATCACAGTAAATTAGCAGGACCCACCAACATCAGAGTAAATTACCAGGACTAGTTAACAGATAGAACCATGTATTGTGAAGTGTTGTCTCATCATATCTGTCTGAGGCTCCCAATGAGTAAACACAAAGCAAAAAACTAGTATAATTATCATCTGATTTCAGTCATGCTCAGGCCCAGGTTTGAGATGATGTATGAATCATTTGTCATCTTGCTGTAATACATTAATAGCCACTTGGTTTTTGGACATACCCGACGACTTGATTCTACTCACGACATGGACCAGCCCAGAGGTTTAAAATTGGGAGAAGTCAGTATTTAGTATGGGGTTTTCCAGCCAAAATGGCGAAAACCGATCCCCCCCAGTCATATTTCCTATGCGGGTTGAGAACAATTCCCGCACTAAAAACTTAATGACAGAATGGAGAATCAGAGCGGTAGTTTTATTGAGATTTGTGCAAGCTACTCGTCCATGTGCATTTATACTTTTGTGTTGATAAAATAATAAGAGAACCACATCACACCGTTTCACAATATAGTTCTTTGGTTCTAGTGGGACTTTCCAAACTTAAGGTAAGAAATTTCACACATTTTGTCCGATATTTTGCAACAAGGACAGAATGTTGCTGCATGTATGTCCGCTTCTTAGAGTATATATCTTGATATTGCGGAAGTCCACCAAATGAGGGTAAAATGTTGCCGGTAGCAGCGGTCTTACAGTCATCAAGGGAGGTAAACCATGCATGGAGTTGGTTCTCCCTGTTTGGTTATTAGGCAGAAGTGGACTGTTATCAGGGAGAAGTAACAATGGCTGAAGTCGAATTTACACCCCAACATCATTCTTCTATGATTCAATAAGTATGCAACTAAAGAGCCTGTTTTTAAACCATTACATAAATGAAGAACACCATACTCGGTAAATGTACTTAAATATGGTGTTGGGACATATGCAAACTGTTATACGAGAGAGAAATGACTCCCTGTACAGAAATAAGAAGAAGTGGCACATTTTAAGGAGAAGATGTCCCCAAAGTTGCACTCCAGGCTGGTCTGTCTCCCAAGTCGCCATCTAGGCTGGTTCCTGCCTAATTGCTGTCAACACTGGATTTGTAAATTTTTATAGATCGACATGCATACACTCAGTATTTGTTATTTGAAAATTTGTTTAGAGTCCAAGTTCATGGACGGGGATATCTGGAGAAACAAATCTGACAAAATTCAAATTGCAACAGTTGTGTCGTAAATGAAATCAGATCATAATTATTCCATACACTGCATATATATACTGCATGAGCATTAAAGACATTCCGGGTTCCAGGCCAATGGAGCCCCAGACAGACAGAACAATGCACTGATGACTGACATCTAATTGAGTGTGTGAGGCTCCATATCGGAGTATTATATAACAAATCTTAATTTTTTTTTGCTGGTATATATAATAACATGACTTGTTTGATATTTAGTGTTGAAACAAATAGTCGACTATCTAACGTCGACGGCGATAGCTCCTACTGTCGACTTTGTATTTTGCTGTCAACTACTCGGAATATTGTATATACTTAATAAGAGTTAACCCTTTACCCAACAAACCGGCCAAAACCGGCCAAATAAAGCTTCAACAGCCTAAAATATCTTCGGTCTGTCTCAATAGAACCATACAAATATGGATATCATTGGAACCGGCTCCTTGACCACATTGTGATAGTTACAGTTATGCCCTGTGCCAATGCATTCTCTTATATATGTGAGTTGACCATAGGTCGCCTCGCATATATAAGAGAATGCATTGGCCTAAAAAAACTCTTTTTTTCAACACTTTTTACCATTTTTTCTTACATTCTTTAACAATTTTATAATTTTTAATGTGTTAAGCCAAAGCATTCTCTTATATATGCGAGGCGACCTATGGACGACTCGCATATATAAGAGAATGCATTGGCACAGGGCCCTTCTGTTGGGTAAAGGGTTAAAGGACTATAATGTAGGTACATGGCTAGACCAACCGATATCCCAAACTGTTGTGGACAGAGAAGACTTGGTCTAGTACATGTCAAGTTGATCAAACACTTGCCACGGATGGGACAGTGTTAAAAACTCAACGTAGTCAGTACATGTATGTTAAAATGTATCACCTGAGTCTTGCACTAACCGTGAATAACTGGTTCACCAGGTGTTCCAAGTTCCATTACGGTGAAATTGACATTCGGGACTCATAGTTTCAAAGGCGTGTTTAGTAGAATGCGAAAAAGCTGATACAATTTTTTTTATACCTGTTGTGTTGACTACTTGGTCGACTCCAGAATCTCAGAGTCGTTTCAACACTATTGATATTGAATAATTAGTGGTGTTACATTAAGATGTTATATGTTGTATCGAGGCTCTGGAACCCTAGATTAAGATTTTGTATGTTGTATCGAGGCTCTGGAACCCTAGATACGTATTTAACCCTTTCTTTACTAAATGGATTCTCCCACTCAGTTATAAAAGAATAGACTGGAATGGTCTATTATTCGTTTGGAGGGAGATTCAGCAAATATAAGCAGACAACAGATAATATGCTGTGGCTGTTTGTTGAAATTTCCTTGGAGAACTTCTCGTTAATGAGTATTTAGTTAATGTCTGGTTTACGAACATCGCCTACAACTTTTTTCACAAAGTTGAAAAAAAAACCATTTAATAGTATGCTTATCACTGTGCTTATCTGAAAAAAATATTCAAAAATGTAGACATTCTAACTATTTGTCACTAACTCTTTCAGTCTCTTTCAATAATTCTAAAGCAGCCATTACCACTATGATATCTTTATCTTTAACCCTTTACCCAACAGAACGGCCCTGTGCCAATGCATTCTCTTATATATGCGAGTCGACCATAGGTCGCCTCGCATATATAAGAGAATGCATTGGCTTAACACATATTAATTGTTAACAAATGTAAGAATTTTTTTTTTTTAGGCCAATGCATTCTCTTATATATGCGAGGCGACCTATGGTCGACTCGCATATATAAGAGAATGCATTGGCACACGGCATAACTGTAACTATCACAATGTGGTCAAGGAGCCGGTTCCAATGATATCCATATTTGTATGGTTTTATTGAGACAGACCGAAGATATTTTAGTCTGTTGAAGCTTTATTTGGCCGGTTGTGGCCGGTTTGTTGGGTATAGGGTTAACTTGGAACAAAAACCGAGGTATCGGTAATAAAGAAATTAACAACCTACAGGATATTGTCGGAAAACTTATTTAACAAATCATGTAAAATTTACAATTTTCTGATCATTGGTTGATCAGAAACTTTTTTATTTTTGTTTTATTTCCTCCTGCATCAGCCTGCATCTACTTTTTTCTGACCAGATATTCGTAAATCAGACTTTAAAATTGGTGTTGCCTTAACACTTTCATGACGGGAGTTGCGCTGGCGCAACATTAAAGATCCTGTGCCAGTGCATTATCTTATATGCGAGTCAGCCATAGGTCGCCTCGCATATATAAGAGAATGCATTGGCCTAACAATTTGTTGTCATTTTTAATAAATATTTCTTACATTCTTTAACAATTTTTATAAATTTGTATTACATTCTATAACAATTTTATCATTTTTTTATCATTATTTCTTACATTCTTTAAAAAAAAAAATCATTTTCTCTTAAATTTTTTAACAATTGTAAAAAATAATATAATTTTGTTTAGGCCAATGCATTCTCTTATATATGTGAGGCGACCTATGGTCGACTTGCATATATAAGAGAATGCATTGGCACAGGGTCTTTAATGCTGCACAAGCACAGCTCCTGCCATGAAAGGGTTAACTAGATTGGTTTATTTTCAATGTTCTCTCAGTTCCTGAAAATAGAAGCTAAGAATCCTTTTTGTTTTCCTCCACTTTTAGTTTTGGCGAATCCTACTCTGTTCTTGGCCATGTCGAACTCTGTGTAGTAAGGTCCGATGAAGACATCTCCGAGGATCCATAAAGGTCCCATCGGTGCAGGAATGTCAAGGCCAATGAAACCACTCAGACACATCGTCACACCCATCTCATGAACCTAGGAGAAAATCAAAGCAGTTAGGTGAACTGGATTAATTAACATAGGATATACAGTGTATTACATCAAGTGCAACTTACTTTACTGAGGTTTATTATTCACATTAATAGATATTTTATCCCTTGGAAATACTTATCAAAGTATACAAAATTAAACACCATGTCCTCATTATTCTGTTGCATATAACAACGAAAGTGTCAATGACCCTGTAGATCAAATTGGAGAGGGAACATTGTCATACATTACAATCCATGCAGCAATAAGAAATACAGAAAGTTGAAATGTTTAAATAATACCAGAGGGCTTTATGGCATGATGAAGTATTCAGTCATGCAAAGAGAAAATCAAAGTGGGTGGTCATAGCCATGTTTTTTATCGAAAATCGTTCCAAATTCGAAAACTCCCATATAGAAGTGATACTGAGCATGCCTGTGAATTTAAAAAAATTTCTCCAATAAATGTGTGTGGGCTGCAGGCAGTGGCCACTTACGGTCACACCGAAGATCTGTATTGGTGATGATCGGTTGAGGGATTAATTGTTGACAAATGCACAGATGGACGGACACCAACCCATGGCAATATCTCAAACTTGACTTGGTCAGATTAAGCCAAAAATGAATATTTGTTTCATCAATTTAAGTTATTTCTAAGTAACAACTAATATCGCATTCTGTGTCAGTATAACGTCATGTGTAACAAATTCTTTTAGAAATTGCCAAATGCTATCACAGATGGTATCAGTTTCTAAAAAATTGAGCTATATTTCGACAATCGCTATTTGACAGACAGTTGTTAATTATTTTCGCCTCTCCATTGTGGTTTATCATCTATATCTATATATATATATAACGGTAACAGAGGAGGATCTGTCCTTCTGTATGGTTTTTCTCCCAGACTGCTGGTCCGATTTCAATTTGGTGTGCTGACTCAGGGTACCCTGGCAGCAGTACCCTAATGGTGTTAGTTTTTCAAAATTTTGATTAAAAAATTTAATTAAATAAATAAAAAAAATTGTTTTAAAATAAGCTCACTGTGCTGCACTGTGGGTCTATTTCAGAATCAAATAAGTTCAATATGAACCTATGTGAATATGTAGGTTCAATATGAATCTATTTGCACGAGGATATGTTGCAGCACCAGATGTAAGCTCTTTATATATGTGTTTTCACTGTGGCCTGCGCCATCCAACGGAATAACGGGTATAAGTTCCACTACTGACTTATTCCAGAATCAAATAAGTCCAGTATTACATGAACCAATGTCAATATTTAGGTCCAATATGAACCTATCTACACAAGGATATGTTAAAGTAGGATAATAAATATTATCTCCATGTATTAATAGAATAGGACCTGTCTGTCATGTGCGTGAAGCGCATACAGGGGCCAAAAGCTGCTAATGCACAAAGGGCTCCAATGCTAGTACAACAATAAATCAAGAACTGAACAGTAACATTTAAGAAGGGTTGCTTCATCAAAAGGGTCAAGCCTTGAAATAGTGTCTGTCATTTGCAGAATGAGGTCCCCAGAGGGTGAATTGAGTGATGCTACCCCGCATAGCGGGCTAGCATCACCAAATTCACCCTCTGGGGACCTCATTCTGCTTACACCTCGGCAGAATGAGGTTCCCAGAAGTGAATTTGGTGATGCTAGCCCGCTATGCGGGGTAGCATCACTAAATTCACCCTCTGGGGACCTGATTCTGCAAATGACACACTATTTCAAGGCTTGAGAAGGGCTCATCAAAAGAGGATTAGCTGCGTAAACACCACCCAAAATTATGTCACTCAGATTAGGACTAATGCTATCAGATTAACTGCATATTGATAGGTTTTAACATTTCCTAAACCTAATAAAACCCCACTAATACAATTATAATGTAAGATTTTCATGAAATGAATGGTATTGATTCACCATTAGGCCAAAAAAAAAAAGGGTTTTGATTCTCGGGCATAGCCACGTCTGGAAAAAAGGCTGAAGCTGTCAAATGATAACACGAAAATATGAAACTAGAAAACAAATTAGTTATGTTTCAAACATCGAATATGATAGACATACAATGGTGTATGTGTTGGTATTCAAAAACAGACACTAGGCAACGATAACTACCAGGTATATTGTCACCACAAGCTGTCCAAAAACCCAAGTTTATTAAGACAAATGTGTTCAAATATTTCAGCATTTTATCAATTCGAAAAGGTAGATAACCCACTTTTCGTGCGGTAAACAATTCTGAGATTTCCAATTTTGGGAATGCAAACCAGAAAGTAATATGGTGCGTATTGGCGATGTGTATGCTGGTTTAATATAATAGTATTTGAAGTTTTTATGGCTAGCATGTATTGAGGTACATAATACTTATTCAGATACGGCAGAATAAGTCATTCTAGACTTTCTATGAAGATCACTATATCTTATCATTTCGATTGTATTCAAGTTCCGTATTTTTATTTGAGTAATTGAATCGGATATTTAGTTCTGTTTGTTGTTATTAAACATGCTTGTTACGAAACAATATTAGAAATGCACATATGCTCATGCCATTAAATGTGACAACAGGTGATAAAACGTTAGTAGACTGGTCCATCTACAACGTTGAGAACGATCTTACCCTAGGCCAGCTCAGGAAAAAGCTGTTTATCGGCGAACTGGGGGATGAGGAACCCACTGAGAAAATGTGATAATTGGTCATTCTTTATAGTGGAATACATTAGTTTATATCAAAACAATGTTCTCCTTACATTTTCTTAACCTGGGAAGGTATAATAACCCATGCTAATTATGGGCATTATCCCCATAACAAAAATAAAAAATTAAAATAAAACGCTCGCTCCCTCATCGATTCTCAAAAAAAATTGCCTGAGAATCAAAACCCTTTTTGTTTTTGGCCTTATTTTTCAACTTTCTTGAGGAATTATAAAGTGATCTGCCAAGTGTTAACTATTTTTGCCATTGGTAAATTTGGCAACTAACAGCACGAACCCTGTTCATTTCACTGGGTCAACACATTATATTACCGTTCGCATTTGGCGCTTTCCATTCATTTTAGCCATGAATACTATTATTTTGTGTGTGTTTTATCTGCGTAAACATCAAGGGAGTTTGCTATCGAATTATAGCTTAATTTTCAGAGATATCTCTGTACAGGTGTAGTTTAAACTATGAGTGTAAATAATATAAGATATCTGGTTATCAGTCGGTAATACCTCCAATTTAGCGATTACAAAAAATGGTGTACGGTTTCAGAACTAGTATAAACTTTAAAATACTTACAGCAAGAACGTAATCTTTTCCTTCAAGAGTGAAGACCTTTCCGCCTAGGACGAATGAAATTGTTGGTAAGGTTGGGATTTTCTTGCAATCAATCATGTACTGAAAAAGAAATGAACAGATTCATCGTATACCCAGGAGTTCATAACAGATTCATCGTATACCCAGGAGTTCATAACTGAAATTTCCATTGAGAGCTATAAGCTCATTGGTTAACAATCAACAGTCACAGACAAACCTGAGTTTAGGGCGCTATCACGCATAGACTCGCATATATAAGATTATGCACTGGCACAGGATCTTCAATGTGGCACCAGCGCAGCTCCCATCGTGAAGAGTTTAATAAACATCCCCTCCTGACCCTATTTTCAGTCCAATCCTGAATATTTTGTTATTACTAGTACGATAATTTTGATGTAAACTTGTTTCTCGTGCCTTAAGCATCAAATTATGTTTCAATTACTCATTGATCAGTCTATTTTGATCAAATTGGTTGATCTAAATCACTTTGTATTACAAGAAAGGATGCTGCTTCAATATCTAGAACTGTCCATGACCATTTATCCATTTATATTAGGAAGAGAACATTATAAAAATACCCCCCCCCCCCCCGCCCCATTTTTCTGAAAAAGTTGGGTGTATTTGTAAATAAATGTAGAGGTAGCTGTTATATGCATAACATCTACCTCTACATAACATCTACCTCTACATAACATCTACCTCTACATAACATCTACCTCTACATTTCTCAGACCTCATAATTTGCTACGGCAATCAGCAATGCTGAAGCAAACTGTAGAGATGGGCCGATACTGGTGTTATCGGTAACGCCGATACCGATAAATTACGTTTTGTTATCGGCAGATACCGATACCGATATATTATACAGACCTGTATATATCCCAATAATATGAATACAATTTAAGTAAACTGAAACATCCGTGTATACTGTGTAAGGATATATATCGGCGGATGTCGACATAGAAATCGGGGACGACACGTAGCCTACAAGTATATATACATTGTGAACATGGGAAGTATACTGGACATTACTAGTAAGTGAATTCCCGACGGTAAGTATATACTTGGGGAACGATGGCATGACATCAGGATTGCCCACGGAAATAATTATGTTTAAAGTTTGGGCTGCACGCGGCATCAATGTCAGAATATTGTGCACGCATAAATTAAAAATCTTTCGAGTTAATGGCAGTCTTTATTGACGATCAAAGAACTTCCGCATACACATTGGAATCTGGACAAACATTTTGTCATATATACATTGAAAATAAATTCCAATTCAGTCGTCAGAAATAAATGCTACAAATAAAAACACGGAGTCTTGCGTGGCTAAATTGTCCGTGAATGATATCAATCAGTGTTGAGTGAAAGCTCGCTTTGTTCTAAGCCGCCAGCACGTAACGTTGTATACATCAAGTATTTTTCATGTCGCAAAGCTTGTGGCATCACAGAGGTGTTTAACTTTGTTCATTCTTGACGCCCTGTGAAATCGTACATTGGCCTACTGCTGGTGTAAAAACGGAAAATTTGTCAACGAAATACGTTGGTCACCAGTCTTAGTAAACCTCGACCATTGTTTCATCATAATCAACTGGATCTCGAGATACTCATGTTAAATTATATTTCAAACGGGAGGAATCCAGCCAATGCGGCGCTTAAAAACTCTTCCAACCAATCAATAACTTCATGCAACACAGAAGATTCTAAAAAAAATCCGCCCAATTTGCGGAAGGCTGGTGTCGCACGTCAATCAAACTGTAAACATGGCTATATTAGCCTGGTCCCCGCCCACAAATTATATCGATAGATAAGGAGTCACGGGACGCTATGCTATATTGGAAACATGAATATTAATTACCTTTCGCAGCTCGGGGAATTCCCACCGATACGGAAATAAAATTTACCATGAGTGTCTAGGCAGGATATTTGTTCAATATATTATGTACACATTATTATTAATCGAGGAATAAAATATTGTTTATACTAAACTTGGTCGAGGTTTACTAAGACTGCACGGTCACGTGACGATTTTTTCACGACCCTGTGTACAGAGGGATTATTTGTTCATCATCTTATTCACATCCATTCAAATTCACTAAATGTCGGGACACCACATAAATTGGTTTCTATAGAGTATAGACAAAACACAATTAATACCGGTTATTTCCGGGCTATATTTGTACATTCATGTACATCATTACGACAGAGTCTAAGACCGGATCAGCAGGGGTTACTGAGTACGACTCGGTACGTGCTCAACTTGGCAGACCATCTCACACCTCGTGCGCGCGCAATTGAGCTCTTTTGGAAGCCAATGATCGGTGTGCATGATCAAAGCACAATGCAGTCACCGGATGTGTGACTTCATGGCATGGACTGCACGTGTCTGTTTGATGTTGCCGCTAAACATTTGAGTGATGAAAGCATGGAATTGACATGTTTGTGAACATGATGACTCGATGAGCATTTGTACTTGAGTGTTGCATTATACGCAAAATATATGCGACGTGTGATGCTTGTAGGCCTAATTAGAAAGTTTTTACACACGGTCATTGAAGTTGCTCAGCCTGAATTTCAAAGGCCGTTCATCCCGACACTATTCAACACATGTTTATTTGAGCTTTCACTCTGTCAATCAGGGTACCCTATTGCTCACTGCTCAGTGCTAATAGATGTTTGCGATCCCGATTTGTTTTTGTGTCACTGACAGTACACTGTAGCCCATTGCAAGTATCCATAAAAAGATATACTATGTCTGCATTAATTACATGTAATTATGCTTAGGCCTACCAGTGAGCGATTTTTATCCAAAATGATGTACTTTATACACAAATATGACACCTTTAAGTTAAGTGTTACATCGTTTTGCCGTCATCCATACGAATTTGTAACAGTTCTGTAGTAATCTGTGCAACGTCTTCTATATCGGCGATGATATTGGCAAGTTTGTGATATTTTGCCGATACCGATATGTTACCGATAACAAAGTTATCGGCCAGATACCGATACCGATACCGATTATCGGCCCACCTCTAGCAAACTGGGCCATGATAAAAGGATGCCGTAGTGGATTGCCAAGCCAAACAATCTGAATTAAGAAGGCTGATTTCTGGTTAATTCGCGCTCCGTAGTTTGTGTAGTTCGTTTATTGTCCTTTACATTATTATGTCAATAATGTTGATTTTTGGTTTGTGACAAGCTATGTCAATTACAAATAAAAGAAACGAAAAAGATAATTTGTAAGTCTTATATTTCAATTTTTATAGACATTTTTCGTTCTGCAACCCACCGAGGGTTGTGGTCGGAGACGGCCCGAGTCGGCCGTCGGTTCGTTAATTAGGTGCTGGTTGTTATTGTTATTTTAACGGAATTCTGAGTTGGTCATTTGCGAAACCAATATATTTTATATTCTATACTTACAATCATGGGTATATAATATAAGATCTTGGGCGTGTTACCATTTCTGACATTGGTTTTCTTGTTACTACACATCATTGTCCATGCTTATTATGTGCAGAAAAATATAATAAATAAAACTTTGTATAAAACTTTCTGGTAAGAGATAGACCATCTTTAACCCTTTCATGATGGGAGCTGCGCTGGTGCAGCATTAAAGATCCTGTGCCAGTGCATTCTCTTATATATGCGAGTCTCCCATATATAAGAGAATGCAATGGCACAGGGTTTTCGCAAAAATTTCAGGAAGCTCCAATCATGGAAGGGTTAATAACCAAGGCGATATCTAAAGTTTAATGTTTAACCCACAGGGAGCCTCACACAGATGGAAGCATGCACTAAAAAGTGTGATCTGCTCCAGTCTATATGGGGCTCTCTGGGGGTCAAGGAAGGGATAATAACCAAGGCGATATCTAAAGTTTAATAATGTTTAACCCAGAGGGAGCCTCAAACAGATGGAAGCATGCACTACATAGTGTTGTCTGCTCCAGTCTATATGGGGCTATCTGTGGGTCATGGATGGGTTAATAAACTTAATCGAAACGAGAGTTAGTTCTTGTTAATATTGGGCTGAATGTACCAAGTACCACATGTGTATATATATATATATATATATATATATATATCAGATAGAGTTCTTACCTCTCCTTTTATTAGCGGCGTAGCTCCTATCAGCTTGTTGAGTTTTTTTACCTCGGCGCTGGGGCCAGCTATCAGTGAGGTTCCGGTATCGGCGATGGCCTGACACCCTCCTTTGCAAAATTGACTCGGCTTCCCACCCATATTGATCCTAAAGGGAAATTTATTTTCAAATTAATCACAGATTACATTTTGAAAATTATTGCATTTGTGATCAAATACCAACAACTGGAAAAATAATAGTTTACTCAGGCACCTCCTTTGTCACAAAAATTTTCTTTTAACCCTTTACCCAACAAAACAGCCAAAAACGCCCAAATAAAGCTGCAACAGCCTAAAATATCTTCGGTCTGTCTCAATAACACCATACAAATATGGACATCATTGGAACCGGTTCATTGACCACATTGTGATGGTTACAGTTATGCTCTGTGCCAATGCATTCTCTTATATATGCGAGTCGACCATAGGTCGCCTCGCATATATAAGAGAATGCATTGGCCTAAACAAAATTTTTTATCACTTTTTACCTTTTTTTCTTACATTCTTTAACAATTTTATAATTTTTTCTTACATTTTTTAACAATTTTTATAATATTTTTCTACATTCTTTGACAATTTTATCATTTTTAATATGTGTTAAGCCAATGCATTCTCTTATATAT
Source organism: Siphonodentalium dalli (assembly GCA_032622095.1). Classification (NCBI taxonomy): domain Eukaryota; kingdom Metazoa; phylum Mollusca; class Scaphopoda; order Gadilida; family Siphonodentaliidae; genus Siphonodentalium; species Siphonodentalium dalli. The sequence goes on along the minus strand of CP136067.1, from coordinate 200,844,454 downwards.
GCGAGGCGACCTATGGTCGACTCGCATATATAAGAGAATGCATTGGCACAGGGCTGTTCTGTTGGGTAAAGGATTAAAATGCCTTGTCAAACATTTTTTCAATATTTTCTGTTGAAATATTGGTTTGAACAACGAAAATGAATTGTTTTTGTCTGTTGTATGTTTTATTTTCCTAATTTTGAGAAAAAGATCAAATTAATTATCACTCATCTCAAAACAGATCTAATTGCCTGAGAACACAAGATAAAATAATTTTAATGGCTTAAGCTAGGATGATAACAAGCAGTTTTGCTGAGTGATTGACACCAGTCAAAAGTAGCTTTTGTTACTTGATATTTATCTTTATTTCAATTTTCACTAAAAAATTTAGATTATGGGCAGCCAGCAAATATTACTGATGATTTAGAAGACAATACTGTTTATCGGTGCAAGGTTTTCAGTTGAAATCCTGTCATTTAAATCACTTTTAAGTCGGATATATTAGTACAACAGTGTTGATAAAACAAGCTTAATGAAAATTTGTTGTTGGAGATATTATCCGAGAAGAGACTACATTGTTAAATTCAGCCAAAATCGTTGTTAAATTCAGCCTAAATAATTGTTAAAGTCAGCCCAAATCATTGTTAAATTCAGCCAAAATCATTGTTAAATTCAGCCAAAATCATTGTTAAATTCAGTCAAAATCGTTGTTAAATTCAGCCTAAATAATTGTTAAAGTCAGCCCAAATCATTGTTAAATTCAGCTAAAATCATTGTTAAATTCAGCCAAAATCGTTGTTAAATTCAGTCAAAATCGTTGTTAAATTCAGCCAAAATCATTGTTAAATTCAGCCAAAATCATTGTTAAATTCAGCCAAAATAATTGTTAAATTCAGCCAAAATAATTGTTAAAGTCAGCCCAAATCATTGTTAAATTCAGCTAAAATCATTGTTAAATTCAGCCAAAATCATTGTTAAATTCAGCTAAAATCATTGTTAAATTCAGCCTAAATAATTGTTAAAGTCGGCCCAAATCATTGTTAAATTCAGCTAAAATCATTGTTGAATTCAGCCAAAATCATTGTTAAATTCAGCTAAAATCATTGTTAAATTCAGCCTAAATAATTGTTAAAGTCGGCCCAAATCATTGTTAAATTCAGCTAAAATCATTGTTAAAGTCAGCCCAAATCATTGTTAAAGTCAGCCTAAGTCATTGTTAAATTCAGCCAAAATCGTTGTTAAATTCAGTCAAAATATCTGTTAAATTCAGCCAAAATATCTGTTAAATTCAGCCAATCATTTTTAAATTCTGCCAAAATCAGTGTTATATTTAGCCAAAATAATTTTTTAATGCAGACAAAATCAGCCAAAATCATTCTTTTTTTCTGCACAGATTAAATGTTCTTGATGCTCACAAAAAGCAATGGGATTAGCACTTGAAAGCCCTTAGAAATCACAATATGATATCATTGCACTTTGTTTATGACATGCTTGTCTAGCCTTACCCATCCATCTTAATTTGCCAATATCCTTGTTTGGTAACAGGAACATATGTGAAGTTGCCTTCGTAGTGGGCGGGGTCACTTCCTCCCAGAAGCAGCTCACCTCCTTCCTTTCCGGATGGAATTCTAAAATAAAGGTAAGTGGTTGTTTATAGGTAACACATCTGTCCAGGTGAACGAAAATCACACCTAGCCCTCCGGAACGAAAATCACACCTCGCCCTCCGGAATGATAATCACACCTCGCCCTCCGGAATGAAAATAACACCTCGCCCTCCGGAATGAAAATCACACCTCGCCCTCCGGAATGAAAATCACACCTCGCCCTCTGGAATGAAAATCACACCTCGCCCTCCGAAATGACAATAACAAGTCAGAATGGAGCACTGGCTGACGGACCATACAGCCTTTCCATTTGTCAACACAAGCATAGTGAAAGAAATAATGGCTTACAACCTATCTGTAATATAATTTCCCCACATTATGAAGGTACATGTAGTACATAAATGTATGTTATGTCAAAAGAAAGGGGCGGATGTCTGCTGGGCATATTAAAGAAGAATCGAGGCCAAATATGACGATGACAAAGGTCCCAATTTCTCAGACAAATTGCTCCTTGTTCTAACATGAATTTTGAGGTACACACGGGGGAATCGATCGGAGGCCGCTCGGAGCAATCGGAGGCCGCCCCGACCAGTCAACGAGGCACTCCGAGTTTTTGAGTCATTTTTGGAGATAGGAATTTAGAATTCCACACTGAACCAAAGATTCCGGACAAATGGAGAGGTACATATTATCTGTTTTAGGTTTGCCCAGTAATATGGTTATTGTCCAGCACGCAGTGAGTGGTGGAACGACAGAGAAAATTATATACATATATAATGCTGTAGGTGTGTCAGAAAATGGTCACCTATGACAAAATACCTGCGCTGTTGACTAAACATCCATTATTGTGCATGGAAAAATACACTACTAGTACTCGCTATTTACAATTGAATGTACTTGAAGCCAAATATTACCCAAGCCGCCCCATTTTAGCCCAAAATTTCCCAGAATAAGCATCGGATGGAGTAAAAATGTGAAGGGTGGTGTAGCGATGATTTGCCAATGAGACTGAACAGTGTTAGTCAACGAGGCCCCTCCAAGTGACTACGTAGGAGTACGATTATCAAAATGGAGTTTTACGTTTTGGTATATAAAATGGCACTGCTTTAGCCCGAGTTTTTCGGACTCGCAAATGCGTTACTTTTTGGTGATGGAAGATGGCACAATTATAATAAAATAATTTGGCTGTGCATTGATTGATGCATGAGAATTAAGGGTTATCCTGAATGTTATATCACTCCAACTGCACTGTGCTGACTCAAAATATAGGCATGCATGGACCCTGTAATAATGAATGTTTACTGATCTACAGTCTATTCCAATAGAATAGAATGAAATATTATTTATTGCAATTATATAGGCAGTTGCAAGTAACATAATAATTAACAAGAGCTACGCTGGGGGTGCAAAATACGCCCTCTCTTGGGTCGGCGGAAACTGGTAAAAAAGGGGCATAACTCTGGTAAAAATTGGCGGACGGAACTCAAATTTGAACTTGACCTGTGTTTTGGTGGGAGAAAGTAATATACCATATTATCATTGAATCCGATAAGCTCTAGTAAAGTTATCATCCGGACAACAAATTTCAGGGATTTTCGAAGTCAAATTACGTCAAATAAGGGGCATAACTCCGGTGAAAATTGGCGGACGGAACCCAAATTCGAACTTGAGCTGTCTTTTCTCCTAATAAACCAACATACTCTAACTAAAGTTATCATCCGGACAACAAATTTCAGGGATTTTCTAAGTCAAATTATGTCAAATTATGTTAACTCTCGCAAAAATTATCGGATTAAAACGAAATTCGGACTTGAGCTGTTTTTCGTTATATGTAATCCACAAAAATACGGGTTTTGCGTATAAACATCGAGTTATCATTCGGAAACCAAAAAACATAAGAAAAACTGAATTTTCTGAGTCGAAAAAGGGGCATAACTCTGCCAAAAATGCCAAGTTCGAACTTGACCTGTGTTTTGGTGGGAGAAAGTAATATACCAAATTTGAATTCATTCCGATAAACTATACTAAAGTTATCATCCGGACAACAAATTTCAAGGATTTTCTAAGTAAAAAAACGTCAAATAAGGGGCATAACTCCGGTGAAAATTGGCGGCCGGAACCCAAATTCGAACTTTAACTTCCTTTTCGGCTAATAAACCCACATACCAAATTTTATTAAATTTGGTTCAATCTAACTAAAGTTATCATCCGGAAACCAGGTTAACGGACGGACGCCCGGACGGACGCCCGGATGGACACCCGGACGGACGGACCCACATTTTGCCCCTTATGTGTCTACATACTTAAGTGGCTAGAAAAAATGGTGTGACCCATGTGACTACTTGTTTTTACATGGCTTCAAAAGGGGTTCTCACGAAATGCTACTTGCGAGGCTGCAAATCAAGTGTCAATGTAATCTGTGACTTAAGGTTGGCGCATGTGAAGTAGTCAGCAGATTGTATTTTTTCAACCCTTCATTCACAATTTAGAGAGTTCATTAAGAAATAAAGAGTGATTAAGAAAAATATTGTATATTTGTAAATAAGGTTGCTAATGTTGCTAGCCAATTAAGCTGTCCGTCCGTGTCCATAGAACACTGGTTGGACATCCATATTGATGGACAAATTGTTTCAATTTATTAAAGGACAATTTTTTCAAGTGACTTTCACATTTCAGCTGTCAAATGAGGTTGCCTATGTGACTAGCCACATAAGCAATCATATGAGTCCAAATGGTATTTGAATGGCTTCGAAGACACATAAGTGGCATTTTGTGGGAATGGACGGATGCCCGGACGGACGGACCAATACTATAATACGGCCGTTTTTCACAAACGGGCGTATAAAAATGTAAAACACAAAATGATATACATTGCATTTAATAAATGTTATATGCGAAGAATCATCATTCGACCACCGTATCAGGTTGTTCTCTGCAAACTTACTCAGTTTTCAAAGATCCCCTTCTGAGAAAGAACAAGTGGATCATGTTGCATACAGTATTTATAATATTTACATCATCATTTCTCATAATCTTTTGATATATTTCACAATCACTCATTTTCAAAAATTCATAGTCATAATCTTCAATATCTCGATATAGTATTTTCCTTAGATCTGAGTATTCACTACACGCAATAACAAAATGCATTTCAGTTTCAACACGTGTTAATCGCACATTGTGAATAATACTTTATGGGATAATGATTGTGCGGCCAATTTAAAGATATACTGAACTAACAAGTCATATCAATATGTACCTATTACATAAATAACTTAATAATTAGGATCATTATGTCCTTTTTTTTTTTTTTTCAGAAAAAGAAAAATGGAAATAAGCCATTCCACTCATAACAAGACAGTCAATGACTGTGGGGTCGCTCACCAGACTGCAAAGACTGATAAGACTGGGACTCTGGAGACCAAAACAGTCAGCACTTTTCATAATCACTTTAAAAGAAGTAGATTTAAACAGGATATGTGGCTAGAGAGACTAAGTATGTAGATTGGTGAAAATCCACCTTGAAATTGCCAACTGTACACTACTGATCACCCCCCATTTAAAAACAAATCTGAATTGCAGTCAAGGAAGAACATTCCATTCTATATAAGCCAAATAGTTCTTGCAAAACATATTTTAAGAATTACTATGCAGTGAAATAGTTAAGTCTCTGGCTCTGCCCTTATTTGACTTTGTGATCCCATTTTCACAAATCTGATAAGGATAAGATTTAAGTTCCCCAGTTGAAGTTGGTGATATTCACCCATTGGGCACCTCATTTATGAATTTTATCTTCTGCAAGTTAGGGGATATAGAAACTTCCAAGAAGGGAAATTTAACTAACAACAATGTAAATTTGATACTGTAGATACTTCCCAGAAGATGAGGCCTAAGCAGAATGAGGTCTCCAGAAGGTGAATTTGGTTATGCTAGCCCGCTGTGTGGGATAGCATCACAAAAAGCGTGTATGTTCCTACATTGTGCATGCCTGGCCTCAAGCAACACAATGTATTATACAATCAAGCCTTGAAATAGTGTGAAAGTGTGTCTGTCATTTGCAGAATGAGGTCCCCAGAGGGTGAATTTAGTGATGCTATCCCGCACAGCGGGCTAGCATCACTAAATTCACCCTCTGGGGACCTCATTCTGCTAGGGCCCCCAACTGCTATGGCAGACCTAGGATAAGATTGAAGTTCCCCAGTTGAAGTTGGTGATGTTCACCCATTGGGCACCTCAATTAGGAATTTATCTTCTGCAAATTAGGGGATATAGAAACTTCCTAGAAGGGAAATGTAACTAACAACAATGTTAATTTGATACTATAGATACTTCCCAGAAGATGAGGCGTAAGCAGAATGATGTCTCCAGAGGGTGAATTTGGTGATGCTAGGCCGCTGTGTGGGATAGCATCACTAAATTCACCCTCTGGGGACCTCATTCTGCAAATGACATTAGTCCTGATATGAACAATACATGAGAGATTGGGAATTAATGACATCTAGCAAATCTGCAGGAATGTTTATAAACATATCAAGATTGACATGATTGTGTCGGCATACCCAGCATATATACAGTTACAGCCAAAGTAAATGCTTCTTATTAATGATTCTGTCAAGAATTTGAGTAAATTTTATTTTTGAGACCAGGCCAGGGTGGCAGAAGCAGTGCACTTGAATGAAGGGACAGGGGCCACAACCTACAGAAATGTAATGGCATTAGTTTTTCAATTATCAAAAAATGTTAAACAATATATATATATATTAAATTGACCATGGAGTTAAATACACTTTTTTTTCTTTCTTTTTTTAAATATTCTAATAAAAAAAAACAATTCCACAGTTTTTTTAAATATTCTTTTATTTTTTAATATATCATTTCTTTTCTATTCTTTTCTTTTTTGGTTAAAGAGTTTAATCTGAATTTTTTTTTTCTGAGTTATGTCCCTGGCCCCACCCACATTTGACCCAGTGACCTCATTTGAACAAATCTGAACCCCAGTCAACCAATGATCCTTCATACCAAATATGAACCCATTTGGCCTGATGGTATTCGAGAAGAAGATGTTTAAAAGAATTACTATGGAGGGAAAGAGTTATGGTCCTGGTTTCTCAACTAATCAACCTGGTGACCTCATTTGAACAAATCTGGATGTGAGTCACCTAGGGAACATCCACACCAAATATGAACCCATTAGGCCTTATGGTTCTGGAAAAGAAGTCGTTATAAGAATTACTATGAAGGAATAGAGTTGTGGCCCTGCTTTCGCAACTATTTGACCCAGTGACCTCATTTGAACAAATCTGAATGAGAGTCACCTAGGGAACATCCACATCAAATATGAACCAATTCGGTCCAATGGAACTTTAGAAGATGTTCAAAGAATTGTTGACGGACGGATGGACGGACGGATGGACGGACGACGGACGAGGAGTGATGACTATAGCTCCACCGGAGACTTCGTCTCAGGTGAGCTAAAAAGTATTAAAGACATATTATGGACTTGTTCGGGTGCGTGAAATTGATAAGTTAGTACTCCGGCGCTATGCCAACCTGGGGAATGTAGGCACACAGCATTCTACTAACGCAACCATCGGCGATAATCTAACACAAATGATTTCGCCATCGAGAGTCATTGCATTTAATTAATATATAAGAAAGACGTTCTGCATCGTCACTTTGGAATTCGTAAGAAATAACTAATTTGAGCAATATTATTCTCAATTTCTATTTGATCACCATACCAGAGTGTTTCACATCACTTTAACTTGTCGCCAAACAGGCGATAGGCAGTCTTCCAAAATTCAGTTCCACTGCTTATATGGAACAACGTTAAGAGTCTCGTCAAAATTTTCCAATGCCTGCTCGTGTGGTGTAGCATGGGAATTTTGTCTTTACTCTTCTGTGTCTGGCATACCTTGTCTATACATGTACCGCATCCTCTTTCTTTCTTTGGTTGAATCTGTTTCTTCCCCCTTTTTCTTTTTCTGACATGATTAACTTATTTATGTATAATAAGTACATATTGATATGTCTTGTTACTTCTGTATATCTTTGTTCGGGCAATCGCTATCCCATAGTATTATTCACATATTGGAATCTTTGAAACAGACTGTAGATTAGTAAACATTCATTATTGCTGGGTCCATGCCTATTTTGAGTCAGCACTTTGCAGTTGGAGTGATATAACATTAATTCAGGATAACCATTATGTCTATTAAACAATCAATATACAGCCAAGTTATTTAAAATTAATTGTGCCATCTTACCATTACCAAGAAGTCAAACATTTGCGAGTCAGAGAAACTCAGACTAAAGCAGTACCATTTTATATACCAAAACAAAAAACTCCATTTGATAATCATACTCCTGCATAGTCACTCTGAGGAGTCTCGTTGACGAACACAGTTCAGCCTCATTGGCAAATCATCGTTACACCACCCTTCACGTTTTCCTCCGTCGGATGCTTATTCTGGGTAATTTTGGGCTAAAATGTCTGGGGCAGCTTGGGGTGATATTTGGCTTCAAGGACATTCAATCGTAAATAGCGAGTAGTGTATTTTTCCGTGCAAAATAATGTATATTTTGTCAACAGTGCCTGTATTTTCGTCATGGGTGACCATTTACTGACAAACCTCTAGCATCATATATCATTTTCTCTGTCGTTCCACCACTCACTGCGTGCTGGACTAGGGGGTAGCAGGAAGACAGCCCGATAGGGCTAGGCAGGCTACCCCCGAAAAATATACTGCTTTACCGTATTATGTATTTCTGCCATTGTATAATTCATGTATATTGTAAATAAATTATCCTATCCTATCCTATCCTGGACAATAACCATATTACTGGGCAAACCTAAAACAGATAATACATACCTCTCCATTTGTCCGGAATCTTTTGTTCAGTGCGGAATTCTAAATTCCTGTTTCCAAAAATGACTCAAATAGTCGCAATGGCTCGTTGGCTGATCGGAGCAGCCTCCGATTGCTCGGAGCGGCCTTCGATCGATTCCCCCCGTGTGAGGTGAAAGCTGCATCCTGGAGCGGTTTAGTGGAATTTTGAAAATAGTTTTTTTTTTAAACAAGATTTTATTTTATGCCAAAAGTTGAATTTAGACATTTTTGGAAATAATTTCCAATGAGTTGAAAAGATGCCAAAATGTTTGGATAAGATCATCATCAGTTAGAGGGTATCACCCCCCCCCCCTTTTCGATACGCGGGATTCAGGATGTTTTGAAGCCGTACACAGGATTCATACCCCCGAATTAACTGGTATTCAGGTTCAAGCAAAACATCTTGGACGCAGGTTTTGATGTCGCAAAATAATATTTTTGTGCTAGTTATTTGTATGAATGAGTGGGTAGAATAGCTTCGTGTGCATATTCGACCACCGTGCCATCATAAAGTATCATTAATCGAATCGTATCATAACGCCCATAACGTGACCGGCGTCAATTTGTATGTCATTTATCGCATATTATTTCTTAAAGGGATACTGTACCCAACATGTTGTTGTTGGTTTCTATAGTCTCCGAGTCGGAGAATAAGGTAACAATTTTTCCATTATTTGAAAGTATGTTGAGTACGAAGTAGTGTTACGGATGGCAAATTTACCGGAATGCAAAAATACAAATTGTCGTTGTCGAGTAATTTTTGTACAGTTTTCAACTAAATGAATCAAATAAAAGTTATATTATATGCATACTACTCCCATATACTCATTTAAGTTATTGTATCATCACTAGTCAGTGAGTGGCTTGAGTTTTCTCCTCGTATCATCATACTGTTCAAACGATCGTGTGTACGATCGGTTTACAAATCCAGTATCCCTCAATTACTTTATTTGATTACGTCATGTACACGGGAATTAGCAATTTAATTGACGCCATTTTATGGCTCCAGTCATAAATTCAATTTATATCAAATTATTAACTTTTAAATTATTAAATTTTAAGATAGCCTATTAACCTGAGCGTTTACAGAATACATCTTCGACTCAAATTATTTATGTTTCTATATATTATCGATATTAGATCGTTGTTATCACCGGAAATTTAATGAAAATGGCGTACAGTACCCCTTTAACATGTATTCAGGATTCACCCCCCAAAATTAACTGGTATTTAGGATTCACCCCCCCCCCAAAATTAACTGGTATTCAGGATTCAGGGGGGGGGGGGGGGGGTGATACCCTCCAGTTACTGAATATGTGCCATACTAAGTGCATGTCACATTACCTTCCTCCCAGAATCGGCTCACCTCCCTCTTTTCCCCATGGATGTCTAAAATAAAAGACAAATTCAGCTAAACCTGATATTGATTTAAAACCCTTTCATGATGGGAGCTGCGCTGGTCATTAAAGACCCTGTGCCAATGCATTCTCTTCTAACGACTCGTGGCCGTGTATAGGTAACAGGCGGGCGTACGTACTTGTGACGTCAAACATATTTTACAGTATACCAAGTAGGTGAAAATTTTAGCGAGACAACTTTTTCATGAAAAACTTCCGGCAGTGGTTTCACAAAATCGTGGAATCAGCAATGGAATGAATTTGCTACTTCACATTTTCCGATATGCGGCAATGGACAACTGAAGTATTTATTTATTTATAAACAGTAATATGTCCTGCATAGGTTCATATTATATCAGTTTCATTTGTTAGCTAAATGAAAGCAATTATGATGTCAAAATGTCATTTGTCTCTGCGGGCCAGAATCCAGACATGACTGAACATGTCATGTCGTCTTCATGGACAATTGATTTAACCTCACTATAAACTAGATCTGTTAATTGATTCATTGAGAGTTTAACGTCATTTTAGCAGCTAGTCAATACATCATGGATGACAGACACGTGCTTCAATTACTAGTTATATTATACCGGTTTAATTTAGTACTGTGTATTAAATTTTAGCTACATTACTAGTATTTAAATTCGTGCTGTACTATTTTTTGCACACCCATAATAATAATACGACATAAAAGTTTACTGTATATCCACAGAGAAAATAAGATATGGAAATGGCTTGTAAGAATCACACATATACCAGAATGAAAGCAGAAAAACAGGTCACCAAATCCACAAACCACGAGCGAAGCCATGCTCATACACATGTAATCTGAGTTAAATGTACATGCAGCAGCAGCCAATACAATGTTTTTTTTTTATTTCTTCCCACTTCATATACATTGCAGTCTATAACATTCACTATATACATTATTATATAGAAGCCTTTATTATCAAAGGCTGATATCTAAACCATATAAGCTATATTTAAGCATATATAATTATCGAAGTCTATACTCGCATCCAAAACGATCTACATGACTAATCAAGCATTCGCGTCGCTGACATGCATATAGGCCTAATATATATGCAGGGTTTCCGCCAGGGGGAATTAATGAGTCCGTATTGGGGAAACACATAACGCGACGGGACGACCATGGTTCATCCTGTCGGGCGAAAAAAAATTATTTGACACTGAAAAGAAGCCATTTCATTGCACCTGAGTGTCCCACAAAGCAATCCAAAGCTACGTATATTATGCAAGTCGATTATTTCCGTGGGTGCATTAATTCTGTTGATGGTATCCAAATAGTTAGTCATTTAATTACGTACGTAAGACTGCCGTCTGATTGAAGACTATATAAACTAGAGGTGTGACTGTCCCAATGGGACTACGGATACCCCCCTGTTTTTAAAATACTAAGATGTTTCACATGTCAGTAAACATTTAGTTAAAATAATAAAATAACAGTTCCCATTGCAGGTGTACAACCATAACCCTAATCTTAAACCTATTGACCGAAAAATGTAGGAATAAAAGCTTGGACAAAATTATGTATGTTGCGAAAAAAATTCTAAGTTGTAAAAGGGGAATAACTCCACCAAAAAATGTCGGACAGACGTCATAATCGCAGGTGCACAGGTTCCCATGGTACTAAATATCAGTGCCAAGATTAAAAAACATTGACCGAAAAATGTAGGAATAAAAGATCGGACAAAATTATGAATGTTGCAAAAAAAGTTTCTAAATAACAAAAGGAGGATAACTCCACCAAAAAATGTCGGACAGACGTCATAATCGCAAGTGCACAAGTTCCCATGGTACTAAATATCTGTGCCACGTTTTAAAAAAATTGACTGAAAAATGTAGGAATAAAAGATCGGACAAAAGTATACATGTTGTGAAAATTTTCGAAAAAGGGGGGATAACTCCACTAAAAAAAGTCCAACAGACGTCATAATCGCAGGTGCACAGGTTCCCATGGTGGTTGATGTCTGTGCCAAGTTTCACGGAAATTGATCAAAAAACGACTGAGAAAAACTCCGGACAAATTTGTGTCCACGGACGGACGACGCCGACGACGGACGACGCCGACGGACGTGTTTACTAATGACTACTTATGTGGCTAAGATTGTGTAAAATGGATATTTATGTGCATAACTTCCGTTGCGTGGCTAGCCACGTAACAGCTTTCAGATGGACGTTCTAAAATGATCTATTTGGCCTAATCAGTTTATTTAATTTTGTAGTCACTCAAAATTTGGAAAAAAAAAAGTCCATCGATTTAGACATCCATGACCTGTCAATAGGAGATGTCGGACACTGACAAGACATTTATGTGGCTAGCCACCCAATCACGGACCTGTCAGTTTCTCCTATTCCACTGTCCCAGTTGCTGTGAGCAAGTTTTTGAGTTTTAATCAGCTTCTTCTGCTATAATTCCAACATGTTATGAATCCATAATCTGGAGTTTTATCACTATCTACTACTTGATAGCCACTTAAAATTTTATGGCTACTTGAGAAGCCACATAAAAACTAAAGCCACATTACCATTTCTAGCCACATAGGTCGAAGCCACATATCTACCCATTTGTTGGTACGGACGGACGGACGGAAGAGCTGACTCCAGTATACCCCCCCTAACTTCGTTGCGGGGGGTATAATGAATGAGCTAAGTTTAATACAGTGTTTACAAATTTATAACTTACAATAAGATTCCAACAGGTATATATAATGAATCTAAACACTAAAAAGCATCCACGCATTGACCAATAATACCTATAAAGGAGAATTGAATAAAGTATTTCTTAGAATTTCAAGTAGCGTCAGTGAAAATGAAACTGACAGGATAATATATTCTGTTAATCGTAAAACTATTTGTGCGCTGTTACGTCATACTGCAGGGTTTGTCTGCAGGAGTTATTTATAGCGGCGAAATACGAATGGTAGCGAAATCTTTCACCCAGAACGCGTAGCTTGTTCAATAGTCTGTATTAGTCCAACAACTGATGACCGCAGATATAGAACATTGTTTTAGCCAACGTGTTATCAAATATAATTGAGTTTTTGGCGGGAAATGTGAACATGCGCATCGTTGATTATTCTGCTTGGGGACCCAGGCGGGACAACGAAACTATTATTAACCTTACTTTGACTTTATCTCCATATGGGGGGGGGGGGGGGGGGGGGGTATGTGTTCGTGTTTATCCTCCATGCATGTAATATGGCTCAAATGAATGGTGTTCTCATACACTATGAATCATCGTAAAACCCAATTTTCCTGAAATTCAAGATGGCCGTCAAGATCACGTGACTTATAAGGGGCGGGGCAGGGTCATATGTCCCCCTGCAGGTATATATACATATGGGTATGGTTATATTATATATATCTACATGTATATTTGGAATTGTACCTATCAGGGAATATTCAAGCAACAAAAGCACGAACTCAACAAAGTGCGCCATTGTATCTCATTTTGCTACAAATAGGTGGCAACTTGCATAAATCCAAGATGGACGCCAAGGTCACGTGACCTATTTTATGTCCAAAGTGGGTTCATATAGGTTACTCCTGTGTACCTTACTGTTGGACATCGTATAATTGTGTTGAAAATTAGAAAACAAACAACACACCCATTCGTACCCACACAAACTGTACATATACAGGCAAATAGCCACTAATCCAAGATGGCCGCCAATGTCACGTGACCTTGGTGGGCGTGTCCACGGCGGCATTCGACAGGGTATACCTATGTCTATATACATGTGAAGTTTCAACTAATTATATTAGAAACTGCTTGAGATATAATGTATTACCCATATATATATACCTGAAATACATGGATATATGAACAGGATGCGTGGCACTGGGGGATACGTCTGTGGTGGCGGGTGGCAGCGAAAGAGTTAATTGAATTTTACATCCCCCAGTTGGTACAGCGTAGGAGTACTAACTTACCAGTTTAATGCACCCGAACAAGTCCATAATATTTCTTTAACAGAGAGTATAAGTCTAACTCTCTGACCATTCATCTACCAAAGAACTGCACTCAATAAGAAATAGGTATTTTCATATCACACGTCATCATACCTGTAATAACAGGTGTTAACCTACCTGTCCAGGTAGAATGAGAAGATGGGAGCTGGGATGAGTTTCTGTGCATACATGTTATAAAACACAGGTGTGACTTGGTCAACAGAAATCGTGTTGTATCCCATTCCAAGAATTCCATCAAATTTAGCTGCGACAAATGTTATACCAGGTTGCTGAGTAGCTTCTGCGAATGTCTGACTTTTGACACTCAAGCTTCCAATCTGAAAGGGAAATAATCAGTTTAACCCCTTCATTACGAAATGGATTCTCCCATCAGTCATAAATTATACATTGGAATGGTCTATTATTCATCTGGAAATACATGTATAAGAAGACAAGAGACAGATAATACAAGTGCAGAAGGATTCTTATTCAAATGTGGGCAAGCCTTGAAATAGGGTGTCTGTCATTTGCAGAATGAGGTCCCCAGAGGGCGAATTTAGTGATGCTACCCTGCATAGCGGGCTAGCATCACCAAATTCACCCTCTTGGGACCTCATTCTGCAAATGACAGACACCCTATTTCAAGGCTTGAATGTGGGATATGTTAAAGATACTTGATGGTCCCCATATCATCAGATTCCAACAACAACATTTTTTGAAATTCCACTTCATTTGTCAGAATCGATTAATTGCCCAAAAATAATGCTACAGTATTAAACCACAGTCAACTATATAAAATTTCCCAAGACCTGTTATTTACCAACACCTTGTTCAATGAAATTTGGCCGGTTTGTCAAATATCTGACACACAAAAGCCATTTGATTATAAGAGTTATCAATCTTCATCCGCAATTTGGTCTGAGACAGTTTTCTCGTCGACTTTTTACCAGGACACTAAAAAGTACCGGTGTTGAAAATAATAGATTTAAAAAAATCACTCTGAGCTTTGATGGGTGGGTTCCTCGTCCCGAATTAAATATTTTTTACCCCCGAAGAAATAGTAATTTGGGAGCGTTAATTCGGATTATGCATCATTAAGTTAATAAGTTCAACAACTTATTTTCTGTACATTTCCTACCAATGATTAAGAGTCCTTCTCACTTGTATTATCTTTTGTACATTTGTCTGACATCTGCATATATAACCCAAATATCCCTCCATATGAATAATGGACCTTTGCAATGTATACTTTTATAACTGATGGGAGA
Organism: Siphonodentalium dalli; assembly: GCA_032622095.1. Taxonomy (NCBI): domain Eukaryota; kingdom Metazoa; phylum Mollusca; class Scaphopoda; order Gadilida; family Siphonodentaliidae; genus Siphonodentalium; species Siphonodentalium dalli. The sequence continues at coordinate 200,829,339 of CP136067.1, read as the reverse complement.
ATCCATTCAGAAAAGAAAGGGTTGGGAATACCTAAGCTGTTTCAGTCCATTACAGGTACATACTGTCGTAGATGCTGAAAAAATTGTCAAAGCTACTAAAGTGGTCGTACCAATCATAGACGACATGCCTGTGAAACTTCTATATTTAACAGACTTTAAGGGTCAGGTGGATGTTTTGCCAAAATTTTATGGTATTTCAAAATGAATTTTCTGAAGATCGTCAGAAATGTTTTTGATAAATTTGGTACAAGCGATTATTGTGACAAAACATTTAAAAACCAACGACCCATTGGGTATTATAATCTCATTTACTTTACTTTTATGGCATGAAAAATATTTTAAATTTCAGTTCTCAGGCACAAAGAACTTCTGTAAAATAAATTTTATTAAAAAAATATCATATCTGAAGATCATGAGAGGAGACCTAATTATTCTTTCCATAAATAATTTTCATAAATATTTGAGAAGTTTCATGTCATGCCTGTTGATCAATGAAAAATTGGGCTGAGATGAGTTCTGGGTAATGGGTTCATAACCAAGTTAAAGCTGACCACAATACCTCTTAACACTGTGGCCTAATTCCAGTTGATTGATCCCTGCTTGAGTGGACCACACTGCATAATCAACATTAGTTTTCATTGGTATGGAATATTTGTGACTGCTTTATTCTTCTTATATATGGGGGTATGATGCTATATTATGCAATTATATATCTAACTCAACATTATGATACAAATGAAGCCACCTCTCATGGAGCCAAGAAAATAAGCTATTTGGTGATTGGAGTGTTGTGTGAAATTATTAATTATTCTAGCAGTTCTTGGTACCGAAAGAGACAAAAAAAGAAAATAATAATTTCAGCCTCTCAAATGTAATAAAATTCATTGTTTTTGTCACCTCTTAACACGTTCACTGCCGAAAACCAATGGGTAATTCCATCCCGTATGCCAACATGGGATTTGATGTTTTGCCGATAGTAGATGATATTTTACGTATGTATGAGTAATGGTTCGACCAATATCGGGTCATATGATGCTGAAACATGTTATAAGACTACTACGAGATAACTCGTAGTCGGCACCTGGGACGGAATTTATTAGTGTTTCATCCCTGGTGCCAGCTACGAGTTATCTCGTAGGTAAATACAATTACGTTTTCAGTGTCTTAGATGACGAAGAGTGCTATAAAATGTACAAGCATATCATATGTAAGACATGGTAAATGTATTTATATATGATAATTGGTACAGACTACGCGGAATAAGACGTCAAAAAACATAATATGTATTTACCTACGAGATAACTCGTAGCTGGCACCAGCGATGACCACTGGTGAGTTTCATCCCAGGTGCCGACTACGAGTTATCTCGTAGGAGCTTTATAACACGTTTCATCTTTCATTTGACCGGGATTTGATCGACAAAAATTGTATAAAGCACGATAATTCCTTTATATATACACAATGTGTCCGGGAATTGTCTAGTTGCAGATGTATATCATGGTTCAGGGACGTACAGAAGAGGTCCTGGTAAATTGGAGTATCCTACCAAGATTTCTATCTGGACCCCACCCCTTGTTCGGGCTGTGGGAATCGTTGTCTCAAGCCATCCGTAATTATACATATAAAATCGATCAATGGGATCGTTGGGCATGTTTTGGTGCATACACCAACATTGCTTGCAGTTTGTGTTATTATTTATGTGGTAAGAACATTACTACGAGTTAACTCGTACCGGTAGTAGCAGTCCCCATGGAACCGTTTACTACGAGTTAACTCGTTGTAAAGGGATACTGTACACTAAATCCAGTCATTTATAGGACCATCTCCTTTTATACTCAACAGAATATATGCAACAAATGGATGAATTTGAGCCATGAATTAGTGCAAAAAATATTTGTGTGCTCTATGAAGGATGCAAAAAACATGATAATTATAATGAAAATGAGTTTATGACTCCAGTTACTCATTATTATTACCATGTTGTTTGCATCGTTAATAAAGTAAATGAGTGTATTTCGCACTAATCGATGCTTACACATTTGTAAAGGCAAATTTTGACTTGAAATTTTTTGACAACATGAAATTTTCTTTGGCCATTTTAGTAACTGGCCAAGTTGGCCACCGATGGCATGAATCCTGGTCTGTGCTATGTACAGTAATGCTCTAATTGATCGACTCCTTAACGACAGCAGAATTATGGGTAACTTTTCAAGATTTAGTTGGAAATATGGGTTGTTGCCATTCATCGGAAAGCTCACTGAGAGCTTTCCGATGAATGGCAACAAGCCATATTTCCTACTAAATCCTGAAAAGTTACCCATAATACTGCTGTGGTTGAGGAGTCAATGAGTTTTGAGTATGGTTCTTGCCTTGTCCTAAACACACTTCCTTACATAAGAGTTGAGCACTCCTTTTCGCTTGAATGTTGATATTCAGTGTCGGGGATTCCAATTGGTCAGTTACATAAGCCAGGATTATTCCTTTGAACGAAGATATTTCATGTTTCTTTATAATTTATGGGCTGTTGTCTCTCTTCTCATAGTGCTTTTATTCCATTAAGTCATATTTCCTACTAAATCCTGAAAAGTTACCCTTAATTCTGCTGTGGTTGAGGAGTCGATTACTTAGGGCATTACGGTATTTCTATCAATGTTAATTATTAATACTCACCGTGACGGTATCTATGTGGATTATTAATACTCACCGTGATGGCATCTATGTGGATTATTAATACTCACCATAATGGCATCTATGTGGATTATTAATACTCACCGTGATGGTATCTATGTGGATTATTAATACTCACCGGGATGGCATCTATGTGGATTATTAATACTCACCATGATGGTATCTATGTGGATTATTAATACTCACCATGATGGCATCTATGTGGATTATTAATACTCACCATGATGGTATCTATGTGGATTATTAATACTCACCGTGATGTTATCTATGTGGATTATTAATACTCACCGTGATGGCATCTATGTGGATTATTAATACTCACCATGATGGTATCTATGTGGATTATTAATACTCACTGTGACGGTATCTATGTGGATTATTAATACTCACCGGGATGGCATCTATGTGGATTATTAATACTCACCGTGACGGTATCTATGTGGATTATTAATACTCACCGTGATGGCATCTATGTGGATTATTAATACTCACCGTGACGGTATCTATGCTGAGAAATCCTGTCAGACTCCCAGTCCCATATCTTATCTCAAAGGCTGTGCCATTTTTTTTGTATGTGCTGGATTTTGTATCATCATATTTGTTATGAAGCCCTGTGAATGAAATATAAAAAACATTTATTATAAGCTAAGCTATCAAATAGTAGTGATTTTGCATCACATAACAAAGAATATCTGATATACATGTACCCATAATTTCAATACCAAAATGCAGTCAAATTCTAAGTCGTAAAATGGACATAACTCCTGTAAAAATAATTGGACAGAACCCATATTCGAACTTGGCCTGTAGTTTTAGCTGGGAAACAAACATACCCGCTTTCGTTCAAGTCAAATAGTTGAGACAGGAGTTATCGGTCAGAAACCAAAATGTTATGAAATCGGTAGAGCTGGGACGGTTATGGGTTTTTCGTGACCGGTTATGAACGGCAAAAAACCGCGATTAACCGGTTAACCACATATTATAGGTACTATTATGGGTGTGTAAGCCCAGTATGCAGAACGGCGATGATTGTGATGCTCACTGACATGGTAAGTTTGAGAACGGCTCCTGCCCATTATACAAAGAAGTTGTCACCCATGACACACATAATCACATATCTAATTAATTACTGTATACACCCCGTCAGTAAGCCCAGGGGGCACGTGCACGTTTTTGTCCAAAAAGTGGGTACTGCATGGGCTTACTCACGGGGATCCCCCCCGTGCAAAATCTCAGTTAGCCTTGAGATGCTGGTTTACCATCGTATTTTATACTGATACCAAGAGTAGTTGCGTTATATAAAGAGAATGATGCGTTTTATTAAGATAAAATCATATAATAATAACAAGATACAGATGTCGACAGGTAAAACAAAAAATACAATTTATACGTTGTAAACATGCGTATGGAACGGTTACTAGCGCACATAAATAGCACAAAGTTCAAACAACAAAGTTCAGAAGACGACAAGTCCATCGTCGTCGAAACCATCGAACTCCAGGTCGTCGTCAGAATCTTCCTCGAAGAAGAAAACATTTATGAATTTCGCGGTAATCGACGAAACGTATTATGTACGTTCTGCAACAAGAACAATAACTCTATAAATTCGAGGTGGATTAATATTCGAATGGAAAAACTCATTATCTGATACTATTTTAAATGTAATGGTTCAAAAATGATTTAATATAAATATTAGCTGCTCTGATATATATATTGCCTCATGTTAAAATGAAATAATCCAAGATTAATTAACGCCAATTGAGCCACAAAGATTGTAAACGAATTAACACCAGAGAACGTGGCAACTTTTATATCATAGAAAGCAGGACTGCTCGTGGAAATTATTGCGCTCAATTTATATTTTCTTGGGATCAATTTGAAAACACAATAGTTGTGTAATGAGTTCACACCCAAATTTAGTTGGAGTAATGCTAATTAAATGCTAATTAATCAAGCCTTCAAAGAGCCGACACACCGCGTTTGATGTTGTTCCGTCAATCTCGGATTCATTTAAATGACGGAGACAGATTAACCCTCTTATAGCCAGTTATAGCTGACCATCACATTGATCATACAATATAATAGTGATGTTACGGTTAACCGACCACGGCAAATCCGTGACCGGTCACGGCCATAGTTGGTGGTTAACCGGTTAACCGCATAACCGTCCCAGCTCTAGAAATCGGTCAAATTCTAAGTCGCAAAAAGCCGTAACTCATGTAAAAATAATTGGATGGAACCCATATTCAAACTACGCCTGTATCTTTAGCTGGGAAATAATCATCACAACTTTGGTTCAGATCAAACTCGAGATGGGCTTCTCCCAGATGGGACTAAGTAATAACCCCCGTATTCAAAATGTTATTCAAATGAAGTAGCCATTACCATATAATTGGCACTGAAATTATTTCCACAGGTAACCCTAAATCCTAACCCTAAATTTATTGACTGCGAAAAAAATTCTAAGTCGAAAAAGGGGGATAACTCCACCAAAATATGTCGGACAGACGTCATAAACGCAGGTGCACAGGTTCCCATGGTACTAAATATCTGTGCCAAGTTTTTTAAAAATTGACCCAAAAATGTAGGAATAAAAGCTCGGACAATATTATGCATGTTGTAAAAAGAATTCTAAGTCGAAAAGGGGGATAACTCCACCAAAAAATGTCGGACAGTCGTCATAATCGCAGGTGCACAGGTTTCCATGGTACTAAATAACTGTGCCAAGTTTTTAAAAAATTGACCTAAAAATGTAGGAATAAAAGCTCGGACAAAATTATACATGTTGCAAAAATTTTCTAAGTCGAAAAAGAGGGGATAACTGATCATAACTCCATAATGATAATCGCAGGCGCACAGGTTCCCATGGTGGTTGATGTCTGTGCCAAGTTTCACGGAAAATTATCATAAAACGACTGAGAAAAACTCAGGACAAAATTGTGTCCATGGACGGACAGACGGCACGACAAGCTGATACCAATATACCCCCCGCAACTCGTTGCGGGGGGTATAATAATCCGAACTGGAGTTATCAGTTGGAAACCAAAAATGTTAACAGATGGTCAAATTCTAAGTCGAAAAAGGGCCGTAACTCATGTAAAAATAATTGGACAGAACACATATTCGAACTTGGCCTGTATTTTTAGCTGGGATATGCACATACCAACTTTTGGTTCAGATCAAATAATCCAAACTGGAGTTCTCGATCAGAAATAAAAAATGTTGCCTGAGGGCACTACAGACGGACAGACTGATGGATGAACTGGTCACATAATATGACCTTTTTTCAAATGGGTGTATAAAAACTGTTACCGGTACCCGTCTAATGAGATATCGATATCTCACTATTAACCATCCGCGCTAAAATTTAAAGTGATTCGGTTCTTGATGGAAGACTGCTAAAAGTCCCTGAGGGTCCAGGTTGAAAAAATTGTAATACATGTGATCAACTAATTTTGTTTGTTAAACATACTATGTTAGCCCCTTTATCCCTCAACCAATCGATCTGAAAAATGGAACTATTTTTATATGCACAAGCTCATTACCATGGCTGTGCTTGGGTATATAAATTTGCACTTTTTACTCTTCATTTCGACTACTAGTATATATCGAAGTTGGATGATGCAATATAATTAATTGTTTAATTTTTGTCACAAAAATGGCGGTGCCCGAGTGATGATTTATGCAACACATAATCAATGGGCACATGTATGCTTAATGGAATTCAATCGCTTTGAGACAGCATAAGGTAATTGGGGATTTAAATCCACATTGGATGATCCATTTCAGAAATCTAAATCGTGAGCCTGGTTATAGTATGGTCCCATGTTGAAATACAATTAGGCCTACCAAACGATTTGTACATCAGTCATCACGTAGGCCTAGTTCATATACCAATTAAAGAATCATCACTCAAAACACAATTATGTCTGTATAATCGCGTGGCATGTGAATCAAGTATAGTCCTACAGTACTCTAGTCAAACTGCTAAAGCGCTGAATATGATACTTGAGCAGTTTGGCTAAAGTGCTACATATGATACTTGAGCAGTTTGACTAGAGTTTGGCTAATGTGACAAATGGTACAGTAATGCCCAAAGTACATGTAATTGACCACTTAACCACAGCAGAATTATGGGTAATTTCTCAAGATTTAGTCGGAAATATGGCTTGTTGCCATTCATCGGAAAGCTCTCGCCGAGAGCTTTACGATGAATGGCAACAAGCCATATTTCCGACTAAATCTTTAAAAATTACCGATAATTCTGCTGCGGTTAAGTGGTCAATTACTTTGGGCATTACTGTACTTTAGCAGCCACAGCCTAACTAAAATTGAATATGCCTATACATGTACTTACAGCATGCTATGTCAGTGAATTTGCATTTCTGTGATGGCACCCAGAGATTTGAGGATCCGGTATCAAAAACAACCTTGAAATGTTGTGGGGGAGTACCAATCTCGATAACTCCATAGTATTGTGCCTAGAATGATAGGGAAACATTGGAAAATAACTATTGTGCATACATAATATTTAACATTTTGACAGTCAAATCAATTCACAATTTCTCCATTATTAACCCTTCCATGAGTGGAGTGTTCTCAAATTTTGCGAAAACCCTGTGCCAATGCATTCTCTTATAAATGCGAGTCAGGGAGCCTCACATAAATAAAAGAATTCATTGGCCTAACAATATTACCTTGACCTTGTAATCCAGTGCATTCTCTTATATAAGCGAGGCTCCCTATGGGAGATTGCATATGTAAGAGAATGCACTGGCATACGATTTATGTCGCCGATTGGCAATTTTAATGATACGGTACATAAACCATGATCGGAAATGCATGCACGTTTTGTTACGGGGGTGAAAATCCAAGTGCTCAATTGCTTACAGACTCATAGTCACATTTGGTATTTGGTTATCAAGATAAGAATTCACTATATTAATTCAGGACCAGACATTTAGTTCAGCATAGAGAGGGATTTGGTTTATAGAGGGTGCGGTTTGGACAGGTATTACTGGTATAGAGAGGGATTTGGTTTATAGAGGGTGCGGTTTGGACAGGTATTACTGGTAAAGAGAGGGATTCGGTTTATAGAGGGTGTGGGTTGGAGAGGTTTTACAGTATGGAGAGGGATTTGGTTTATAGAGGGTTAGGTTTGAAGTGGTTTAACTGTATGGAGAGGGATTCGGTTTATATAGGGTCTGGTTCTGGAGAGGTTTCACTGTATGTAGAGGGAATCGGTTTATAGAGTGTTCGGTTTGGAGAGGTTTCACACTATATGCAATACCACTCAGGTATTCAGATGTGAGATGTTGTGTCCTTTACTTTGGATCTGTTAGGTGACACCAATTAAATGAGTTGACAACTATTTTATCAAAATAGTGAACAATGTATCAATGTACATATTGAGACTATGCTTAAGATATTCAGCTTCATCATGACACAATGAGAAAGAGTGAATGAAAACAAATCATTGATTACAAATACTGGTGTCCACACAACAGAATGATATTATTCACATTACAGGCACTCAGTGGACACTTCAAAGTTTTTTCCGGCAGAGAAGTATTACATGTTCATGTATATTGGTGGCTTGAAATTGTTCTTCAATCCCATTGCTACGATAAACTTACCAGGTATATATCTTCATGTATACATTTAGCAAATAAATATTTGAAGCAAACCTACAGTTCATATATTTTGGTTGCCCTTATGGTAAACAAACAAGTTAACTTTCTGTCCCCAGGTCAGGTATTAACTACCCAGTACCGGTATGTGATGAATTTTAACATGCTCAATCCTTTTATCTATACGATGATACTCACATCAAGATAGTTGGATAGCGGCTCTGGTGTGGGTCCACCATCTGTTACCCCATATCGAAGTCCGAGAGTTTTTACTGAGGTCCCCACCTCTTCAAGAGTTCTTCTCACACTTTTAAACTTGTGTAGCTTGACTCTGTGGATTAAAAAAAAACAAATATGTCAGCATTTCACTGGCACTCAGGGAATGAACTGCACAATGAATGTCCCCTTTCTCAGAATTAGCTAATTTCCATATCATATGGTAAAGTATTTTTAAAATGAAGGCAGGGACCAGCCTAGGGGGCGACGTGGGCGAAATAGTCGCCCTGTGTGGCCGCAAGTCTCCCTGAAATGACGTCAGGGAGAAGTGGATGTCTCCCTAAAAAAAAATAAAAAAATATTTTAATCTCCCTGAAGAATTGGTGACTGGATGATCTACTGCTCAGCTTAACACTTCCAGTTTATCCTCACACATGTAGAAAATCTATTGTGGACAATAATAACAGCTAAAACAATCAGTTCTAATGAATAGTTACTAGCGACAAATAGTCGCACTAACGCTCCACTTCTCCCTGGTAAGCCCTCACTTCTCCTTATTTTTCCAAGAGGGAGAAGTCACTTCTCCCTATATTTTGACCCTAGGCTGGTCCCTGCCTTTGAGTGCTGACAGGCCCGAGAATAACTTTAAGGTGCCAGTCATTTGCAGAATGAGGTCCACAGAGGGTGAATTTGTGATGCTATTACTCATAGCAGGCTAGCACACTAACTTCACCCTCTGTGGACCTCATTCTGCTTAGGCCTCATCTCTGGAAAATTTCTTAATTAGCAAATTTCTAGACACTTCTTCACATAGATTCTATTTCTTTTTTAGTTTAGTTTCTCTATATCCCCAAATTGGCAGACGACATATTGCATAATCGAGGTTCCCAATGGGTGTACATCACAATATTCACCATTTGGGACTTTGACAATCTTGAGTCTATGTCACCAATAGCAGAATGAGGTTCCCATAGGGTCAATTTGGTGATACTAGCCCGCTATTTGGGATAGTGTCACTAAATTCACCATCTGGGGACCTCATTCTGAAAATAACAGAAACACTAAACTCAGACTTGAGTGCCGAATGGTGATAGAAACACCACTTAGAAAGTGAATGGATAAGTTATGACACTTAGGCAGACATACATGTAACCCACTTAAATCCACAGCTATAAAAATGTGTTTTGATAACATTTAGTTCGAGACCATTATATTTTCTCGGTGAGAATTTTTTTTTTCTCCAAGAGTCAATATTGCTGCTTTGCTGGCTGGACAAGTCAAAAATGACCCATAATAGAATTTTGGGTCTAACTAATTGGTTGCCTTTACCAGAAGCCAATCATATCGGTGTTGATTAATATTCATACATGCATAATTAATTAAACAAGCGATGCTTGATAAAAAGAGTTATCGCACCTTACAGGCAACCTTTGAACTAGTCCAACAAATTAGACGATTCGGATTAAGACATATTTTAATATTTGGACATTTATGTTGCCTTAATTCCTCATAATTATTAAGATAATCGTAAAATATCTTAATCCGAATAGTCTAATTTGTTGGACTATACCTTTGAACCTGAAACTTCGAACTCCGGAATTACTTGATTTGTACACAAACACAGCCCGCGATTGCAGGCGTCAACGCTTGCAATGGCAGGCGTCAACGCTTGCAATGGAACTACAAAAGTGCCGACACTTGGCTCAGATAAGTCATTGATGCAATGAATATACATGGCATTAGAACAATTTACTTTAACCACAATGATGCAGCATTTTTTCCAAGGAGCTCCGTCTGTCACGCGGCTAGTTTTTATTCCGCATGAGCTACCGTATCCTCAAAATTGAAGGACTGATAAGCACCAAGATGTTCCCGAACATGAGGTATGCCTACCGGTATATGCATCTCCCGTAGGAAATCCATGGACTTGAAATGACTTCCAACATGTGTCAATGTCTGGATACTTTCGTTTCAAATATACACCATTCTCGCTAGTCCAAGTCTTCTCGTACTAAAACCGGCTAAGATATTGGGATGGAGGTGCCGGTCTTTAGTCCAAGACCGCTTGTATACCAATCCTATGACACGACTTACGCCCACGATCTGTAGCGGGAATTTGTGGTGTATTTTACTCGATTTACCTAGCATATCAATACATGATGCTATATACATCGGAAAGGCTTACATCTTATGGTCATAATGGTGTATAATAATCTAACTTTAATGTTAAATTACACATAGAATATTCCGGTTGATTGACACAAACATCGATTTGTTTCTCTGTTTGTTTACGTTTTAACCGAAAGCCGAAGTGGTCCGAATAAGTTCGGCATAATCCGCTGTTTGTTCTGGGAATTCTACTTTCCGTTTCTATATATAGCGCGGGTTTTCCGAACAAAAATGGCGAAAACCGATCGCCCGAAAGTCCAGTTTTCTATGTGCTTTCAGAACAATTCCCGCACTAAAAACTTAATGACATAATGGAGGATCAGAACGGTAGTTTTGTTGACAATTTTCGCAAGCAACTTGTCAAAATTGGAGCAAATTAGAACTCTTGTGTCTGACTTGCCAAGTTGCCATGCGTGTGATGTGCATTTTGACATCTGTGTTGATAAAATAATCGGAGAACCGAATCACACAGTTTCGAAATATAGTTCTTCCGTTTTAGTGGGACTTTTCAAACTTAATGTTCATTTATTTAGTGTACGTATTACATTTATATCTCCAATGTTTAATTAATCTATTTATTTTTTTATTTATTGACACACATAATTACGATTACAATGGAGAATTCATCGTAATTTGCGTTGTTGTCCAAAATCTACGGAATATTTTCAACGGAAAATGCCGAACACAGTTCGCGAGGTCAACCGAGTTCTCATACTTTTAAAAAATTGTAAACATTGAGGTAAATGTCTCTTTTCGCATTAAATTACCGTTTTAAATTCACAACTGATGTGGGTTTCAGATAAAATAGCATGTCTTCTGCGGAAAATATCCGTTTATTGTCGCAATTGTGATATTTTATTTCATATAATTGTGGTTTTATTTGAGCGGGTCACTAACGCTTAAGTCGTGTCATAAGAATGCATGGGCCTGGAACTCGGACTAAAGACCGGCACCTCCATCCCAATATCTTAGCCGGTTTTAGTACGAGAAGGGATCCGGGCCCACTCGCCCCAGGGCCAGCTCGCCCCAGGCCGTTTTTGGGGCGAGCTGGCCCACCTTTCAGGGGCGAGCTGGCCCGGGTATTACATTTGTATTAAAGTTGTAAATAAGTTAATATATATTAATATATTAATTTCTTAAGTTCAGATTATGATATATTTCAGAGTTATGTCCATCAATTTTGACATTTAGATTACTTTAGCCACGTTTGTTAGCAAAGATAATAGCCATGCAGTTTATCACACTAGTTGGTTTGAACGACGAACCGGCGAATTCATAAATAACAATAATGAACTGTTTTCACATTCTGGATATTAAAGTTTCTCTTATTCTCTGAGTTCATCTCACTATCTCTGGAGTTTGGGAAACCATTAGAAGCCGTTAGTATATCCCCATTCAGATGATATCCTATCAAAACAATAGAAGCAGGTTGTTTACACAGTGACCAATCGACTAATCACACTTCACAGGATGAGATGGCTTCAGTGTGATAGATAATCACTTTCATATGCCGACCACATACCGTATATAAGCAGTGCAATATTTATCTGACATCATAACCACAAATATGTTCCGTTGTATCTGCGACTATATACAACGGCAGTGGCTCGACTCAAGTCATTTTCGATCGAGGAATGGAGTATATTCCGACATGACGTTCGGACAAATAATGATCTCGAATGTTTGTATATTTAATTCAACATTCCAAATTCAATGATACACATCTTGGGTCTCAGTTGACCGATTTGGGTATCACTTTGTATGGTATCACTTGACTCGGGTATCACTTGACTGTAAGTCAGAGAAAGCAAGCAAAACAACCCCAAAACGACAACTTAAATAAGACATTATCCCTTGGGGCGAGCTGGCCCGGGGCGAGCTGGCTCGGGGCGAGCTGGCCCAGGTCGACTGGTGCGAGCTGGCCCTGGGGCGAGTGGGCCCGTTTCCACGAGAAGACTTGGACTACATTCTCGCAGGACCATAAAATTTTTCGACAGAAGCCTTCTGTTGAACAATTCTATGGTGTACATGTACATCACTTTAAAAATATATCTCAATCGGTCAATGATAGACGAAACGAGCTATATAGTTCGTTTTTTATGTGAGCCCGACCTGTTGATAGGTTGACTTCCGCGTTCGATTTCTGTGAGTGTCAGAAAACAAAACTTGAAAACAATCAAACTGCGGCGTGTGAAACTCGCTAAAAACCCAATGACATGGAAAACTAAATTATCGCACCTTTGCAAAGAAAGAGTCCCAGCCACAGTGACAAGAATTAAGCACAACCCGAAAAATGCATTCGCCATCTTCAATGAATCAGTTCAAGTTCAGACGCAGCAGCAGCAACAACAAACAAAACAACTTTTTTTCATTCACGACCTCGTGATGTGGGCCGAACATGCACCATAAAATTTATTATCGCTGACCGAAACTTTTCTCGAGAAACACGTGTCACTTTGCTTTCTATTAGAGTGTCCCAGATAAGACAAGTTTGTGCAAATGTACACGTGCATGAACAACGGTCACAAATCGGATTAAGTTGAGAGACACGGACTTGAATTTTATTATGCACTTTCCGGGCACCTGTCACATGATCCACCGGCTAAAAATCACATGATCGATGTTAATATACTTACCGGTATATTTTCGTGTCGGCTATTTAAAGCCGGATAACGAAACACCGAACACCAAAACTGAACACACCATTAAAGCTCTACCAGCGTCTCTAACCTCTCTCGCGTTATGGCGAGCCGAGAACTGATTCTGGTAGAAATTGAACGCCAAACTCTGTAGTTCTGTATCTGTAGTTGTTACGTCCTAGTGACCAAGGCTGGCTTTTACAGGACGGGATCGAGTAGATCCATAATTTTTCCAGGAAGTTTTTTTGCCGAACCCGTGACTTCTTCGCCACGGTAGGGATCTTTAACGTGCGCACATTGTTGCACACGGGACAGCCATTAGCGTCGGCTCCCGATCCGACGGTGTGCCAAGTGTAGTGTCATCCCTGGTCATGACATTACGAGAGGAGCAGAGGTACGAAGTTAGTCCAGTACGCATTTTTTCAAATTTTGTCTGAGACTCTTTGGCTTCTGGAATCTTTCTCAGATCACTGATCGTGGCATCGATGATTGATTTGTGATGCCCGTGGTACTGGGAATGCAGATGGCGACACAAAGTCCGACCGATATTTTGTCGGATTTGAACCCTCGACCGTGTCGAAGGTGTAGCTCAGAGGTCGGCCCACAAACCAACTGAGCTATCCGCTCCTGCTATCCCATTCTGCAGACTTCGATCGTCAGATTCTGTACCGATCATTGCCTAAGATGTCAAAGGTCCAGAATGACAAGCTCCCTCGAGTTAAAAATAACCGATTAGGTTCAGGGACGTTGCTGTCTATAATCAGGTTTCTGTATTCTTAGAATTTCTAACTGCACCCCTTGAGCCAGGCCTTAATTAATAAGTTCGGAAAATGCCACGTGTACTACGTCGGGTTGGAGTAGGGCCTACAATACATTCCCTGCCCCCCCCCCCACTGATACAGACTGGGTCTGTGTCACACTGTGGCTGAATAGGTCACTCTCACCGGTTTTCTGTGATAAAGTTACCCAGGTTCCTGAAATTGCGATAAAGTTACCCAGGTTGGAGAGGTTTGTGATAAAGTTACCCAGGTTAAGAATATTTCATGTTTAGCAACAAATTATTAATTTTTGCGATAAAAATGACGAGCTACAGTACTAATATGTCTTAATGTGTGCTTATAGGCTTTTACTTGTCAAAACTGAACAGTCACTTTTAAATCAAGTTCTTATTGTGAGATTTACTTAACCTGGGTAACTTTATCACAATTATCTCCAACCTGGGTAACTTTATCACAATTTCAGGAACCTGGGTAACTTTATCACAGAAAACCGGTGAGAGTGACCTATTCAGCCACACTCTGGGGAATCACGTGGTGTCAAGTTGACGAGTATCACGCGTTCAAAATGGCCGAAGTTATCGGAAACGCCACCAGAAACGAGGAAAAGGGTAATAAACTAGGATAATGATATAGTACTTAGTATTTTGGCAGCTACGAGCATATACTATAGCTGAAGGGGTCACTCTCACCCAAAGGGTACACAGGATTTTCAAAATGTGCTGAAGGGTACACAGGGTTTAAAATGTCATTATAAAGGACATTCAGTCTTCGTATCTGCCATGATTTCTGTCAGAGAATAATTGTTTACGTTCCAATGAATATCAAAATGTACTGAAAACAAACTGCTAATGGCGCCAGACTTTCATAAACACAATTTATGTAATGGTGTTCGTGCCGATCACAAACCATGTGTACCCTTCAGCACATTTTCAAACCGACATGTGTACCCTTCAGCACTTTTTTTTCAGCTATACTATACTATTTTTCAAACAAGCTGATACCCACTTGTGTGAAGTTGTGTCCAAACTCACAGTTGTTTTATTTGCTCCAACATTCTTACCAAAGTTGTCAGTCGAAGGATTCTCCTAGATGTATTGACTGGTGTATTCCACGAACCTCCAACTGACAACTTTGGTCAGAATGTTATAGAAAGCCACAAAGTACTTCCGAACAAATAAGATATCAACTTGTTCTAAAATTAAACTAGCATTATATTATGCTCGTAATTATACTATAGTTTGTGTCAGTTCCTCATATATTATGTTTTTGTGCGTTTGCACTCGCCTCGGTCATTTTGAATTCGTGGTACTCACCAACCTCGAATCCACATAATTCCCCATCTGTGGGTGAGGTTACTACGTTTCTAACTTTTCGGCGTACAAAGCCAAGGACCAGTGTATCGTGCGAAATTATCCTCCAGCCCACTAATGGTCATAAATTCCAAATGATGGCCATTTCTTTCCAAAACTTTGGCCGCAAGTAGGACCAAATTTTAACATTCGGTCTGAAAACAACAAATTCCACATTAAACGCGTGTTGGAATCTATACCAGAACATCATTAAATCATTTTAACAATTTGTATTTATTTTAAATGTCACAATTCCCCGTGACGAATTTGGCAAATGTTTTAAGATAACAATTGTGATAGAGGTGTCAAGTAATATGAATACGGTATACTAATGACGTCACTAATGCACGAGGCGGTCATTTTTATCACAGACAAAAAAAACAGTGTACGTAGCGACATACGGGGGTTTGGGGGGGGGGTGATTCTCCATTACATGAAGAAATTATTATAGGAGTTCGAACATTAAATAAGGGATGCAGGGGGTGGGGTCAACATCGAGACTCTTCCGGTTCTGATTGATTGATTGATTCTTTGGCCGATCGCCATATAGAAAAAAGTTGGAAGAAATATTTTTTCTTCATAATACGTATTCGACGTGTTTTATGACTGAGTATTAGTCCAAGTTCAGGCATTCTTTCACAACTTTAGAAAACTGTGTCGCGGTGTGGAAATTTTTGGAGACAACTGTTACAGTTAACTCATTAATTATTTAAATTACGGAAGATCACCCGGGGGGGGGGGGGGTGTCTAACATCCAACTTTAGTCAAAATTTTCAAGTTGTGGAAAGTTCACGAATAACACGACATCAGTAATAGGTTGAAATTGTTCTCATATTGATTTTTCAATCAGTAATTATATTGATTTTCAAATCGGTAATTATATTTAGTGAAATCTGTTGTTTTTAAATCGAAAGTCGAATTCCTACTTTGGGTATTTAATTTAATCCAAGTCTGCGCGTACTAAAACCAGCAAAAATATTGGGATAGCCAGTTAGCACCTCGCATTATCAATATGTTAGCTGGTTTTAGTACGCGCAGACTTGGACTAATCAACGATATGTTTTTGTCCTGACTGACTGCTATAATAAACAATCTATTTTAATGTGGTGCAGTTCCATGTTGGACACCCCCAAAACGAAAACCGTTCATTCACGTCCCTGAAGACAACGGATCGACATGTGATTACCACTGCACATATGTGCACTTATAGCTTCTATGATCTATCGGTTGTGTCAATTTTTTTTACCAATATCTCATAAATTAGCATAGGGTTTAATTTTGCTAGTGCGTATAAACACAGTAGCTTGGAATTTGGTCAAAACCCCTCTTTTATTGGCGGAACCACCACCCGGGACCAAAGGTCACGGAAGGAACGAAACACTAAAAACTTTTGGTACCTCTTACACCTTAGATGCCAATCTACAACATTCCATACGCCATAGTAGTGTTGTGTCTTGGATATGGGACTGCGTTTGTTAACACGACCAATGACTGTCCTCAATATCAACAACCCGTTTTCTAATCGGACTCGAACTTCTCTCAATCTTGTAGTTGTATCTTATATGGCGTGGTGGCAGCGTCAACGAACCGACACCTGCGCCGCGGCTAACGCTACAATCACATCTCGACTACACGGGGGATTGGTGATGACAGGCATTTCCCGCCAAAGATGACCTTCGTAAAAGCTCGTCGCATGGATTCAGACGCCGCGTGAAATTCATCGAACTGTCCACTCAACTGCACGTGGCAGTGGGGGGAGTCAGTTTGCACCGTAGTTCAGGCTGGACTCACTGACAGCGAAGGTGTTTGTTAAAAAGACAGTGTTCTAAATACTTCACTTGACTTATCGGAATGCGACGTACGTTATATTGATAACTGGTCCGCATTCCGCACATTATATGTTAATCTATTGTTTTAAAATACTGTAAACAGAGCAAATGACGTCTTTAAATAGTGATTTGATTCCACCTAAGCACCACGTAATCGTATTGTCGCTGAAACCCGCTTTAGTGATTCAACTTTAGTGCAATGTAAGCACCATTGAAGACCGCAAGTGAATGTTTACATTCGTTGTTTGTAATGTGTATGGACAACGGATATAATTATGGGTTTCAACATGACGATAATTTCACGGGTGTAAGCTGCACGTCGCAAATCACTAAGTGACCATCACCTAACTTTCCATGTGGACATGGCGGATTGTTTGTTTCAAGTCGTTGCCTAACGAAATGGTGTAGCCTACGATTCCAGAATGTCGCGAGAGCGAACACTCATTCTTTTAATGCCAGAGTTGCTGCTGTTTTCACTAACAGTGATTTGTATTTGCATATCAAGGCTGACATTTCTTGTGATAGGTGATTTCACCTATGTACTTAAGGTTATCGTGTAACTGCTACACAGGCATGGTCTGCGGAAATCCGACAGGAGAGAAAAAAAGTGGTTGCGCCATAGTAGTGTTGTGTCTTGGATATGGGACTGCGTTTGTTAACACGACCAATGACTGTCCTCAATATCAACAACCCGTTTTCTAATCGGACTCGAACTTCTCTCACGGCCACGGATAGTTGCGTGTCACACTTCCGATTTGTTTCACATTAAAGTCTGTTATTCAGTTATCTTCTTGTCTCAATCTTGTAGTTGTATCATATATGGCGATAGGTATATTTTTCCAGTTCTTCGAAAACCTCACTTTATTTCGGTAATGTATTGTAAATTCACCAACGAATACAAATCTGCGACACCTACATCACCCGTTCTAGAATCTGAGTAGCGGAACTGGTACCGAAATATGCGGAAACTTTAAAACTATGATCCGGAGACGGATAGCATGACAGTACCGTTTATAATTTCGAACATAGCTGCTGATTACATGTTTATTACATGACCGTACCGATGCACTGATCATCATGAACTTTTTATGGATGATAACATTGGCGTCTAGATGGGAACGAATTATTTTGGGCTCATTTGCATAAAAACATGGCCACTGGCAGCCATCGTGGATTTAAGTGATAATACTAGATACATCTTAATCAATAACACAGCCTAGAGCCTGTGTCGATGCTCCTATATCATCACGAAATTGTCCATCGATCATGACATTGATATATAGACGACACCGAGTCATTTTGGGCTTATTTGCATGAAAAATTATGGCCGCCAACAGCCATCTTGGATTTCAAAATTGCATCATTTAGCACCGTGGGCAAGAGGTCGCAGTGTTGGTCCGATCATAATTAAATTTGTCACGGAGGTTGACATTGACATATAGATGGGAACGAGTCATTTTGCTGTGAATTCTCAAAGAAACATGGCCGCCGTCGGATTTCAGCGACAACACCGCATATATAATTAAATCAATAACACTGCCTAGAGAGGCTAGGCCTATATGTCGATGAACCGATCATCGTTACATTGTTCATGGGTCATGACATTGGTATCAAAAAGTGAACGAATCATTGCTAGAGACTGTAGAGACATTGGTGCGATCGTCGTGTAATTAGTCATAGAAACATGGCCGCCGTCGGATTTCAGCCACTCGTTTCATCGACCATGAAAGTTACGCCGATGGGGTCATTGTCACAAGACTCCGGTTTCTTGACGGTCACATTCGTAGCCAGTGTAGCCAGCTTATTTCACCGGCGATCACATTCGTAGTCAGCTTTTCTAATTCGTGGTTTATATTGCCCGAAATATGACGTCATCACGTTCGTGACTAAAATGTCGACGTCATGCTCCAAAACTGACTTCGTTTATCAACTTATATTGGAATATAATTCGAGCATTCCAACGACATTGATCCGAAACATCAGGTTACAAATGAACTTATATCAAAACTAAATTCAAGTTTTTTTCATCCATCAACTCAGAAAAATTAGATTAACCTGATCGTGTTTATTGAGGCTCGCCTGAATATGAAAAGCTGGCTACAAATGTGATCGCCATAGAAAAGTGGCTACATTTGTGATCGATTAAAAAACCTGGCTACGAATGTGATCGGATCGCGGAGCCTTGTGACAATGACCCCATCAGCGAAAGTTGCATTAAGTAATGTTTTTAATATTTTTTTGGTATTTTTGATTTTGAGAAAAACAATGCCGATGGTGGCTAGCTGTCTTGAATTTAAAAATTGAATTTCCAATTCATGAGCACAGGCTATATAATCATATGCATAAAGCCATTCTTTGAGAGTTTTGGTGCTGATTCGTTACGACACACGAGTCACGAGTGACGTATACTATTTATAGATCCTGGTACCGGTACAGTTGACAATACTTATAGTTGCTTATTAAATAAAATTTATGTTAGCGAGTTTATCACTAACTCAAATTTATAAACTAGTTATTCGGTAAACCAGTTTGTATTATATACAACTTGCAAACGCACAAATAAAACGTATACTGTGAAGAATACGCAGGTTAATTTTGTGCTCTTACATTAAAGAATCTTATTATATTTTGTTACTGTATTTGGCATATTAATGGCGAGTTTTTGTACCCTACATTGACAAATTTGAATTACGCGAAACTAAACACTCGTTCTATATATGCATGGCCAATATCGTTACCTAACTCAAGAAAAATGTCTTCTCTCATCAACTAAGACATATATTTGTTCGTCAGAACTAGTAAAAAACAGCAATTGATGTGGAAATAATTAAGATATTCTGGCAACGAATCTGCACCAAAACGCACAAAGGAATCGATTCATGCATAGGCATATATACCAGGCCTCCCCGTGAGTCTATATATCTTTTTCTTCTACTTCGTGATATTCGACCAGTAATCAGTTGGTTGATTACTATTACTATTATATGATGGATATTTTAGGCCTATATAACGGAGCGCGACACAAGCTCCTATGGGAGAGAGAGTGAGCTAGAGAGTTTTGGTCCCCTTATGACCAATCATTGCAACCAGTAGCATTACAAAGTCAAGTAGTACATATAGGCCTACCTGTACATAACGAACATAAAACAAGAAGAAAAAAACAATACCAGGCGGTCGTGCCATAAATAGAAATAAATTAAATATGAGATATATTACCATTCAGTCAAATGAAGAATATCTTCTTGGGTAGTCGTCATTTTCATGAGATGATAACAGCAGACACAGAAAAATACAGACATTTTTCAGGAAAATGCACAAAACATCAGGATTAGATCTTCAAAAACGAGCATAGTATGACGCAAACATAAACAGATTTAAGTTTTCTGGCGCCTAAGTTCGAAAACCGCACGCACTTTCAAATATTTTTGAATTTCGCGGGCTTTAAATTTAGGTTTCGATTTTATTTCGTTCCGACTTTGTTATTCCGGAAAAATGTTTTTTTGCCATTTGTCATTCAGATTCTAGAACGGGTGATGTAGGTGTCGCAGATTTGTGTTCGTTGGTGAATTTACAATACATTACCGAAATAAAGTGAGGTTTTCGAAGAACTGGAAAAATATACCTATGGAATGTTGTAGATTGGCATCCAAGGTGTAAGAGGTACCAAAAGTTTTTAGTGAAAATATATTTTTTGTAGGAATACAGTTGAGTTCAAAATAGGTGGCAACAATTTTCTGTTTCGTTCCTTCCGTGACCTTTGGTCCCGGGTGGTGGTTCCGCCAATAAAAGAGGGGTTTTGACCAAATTCCAAGCTCCTGTGGTATAAATAAGGTATCTTGTAAAGTAAAATTAATACTAATTTAAAATGACAAACCACCCGACCGTCCAAATTTATTTTGGAGCTGTTACCATAAACACTGATTCAATTTATTTTGGCCTTACTTGGAAAATTTGATTCGTAGACTATATAGTTTTGGTTTCTCAAAGTCGTAAATCGGAATGGGTATATGAGGCCACTACAGTGCTTGTACATACAATAACAAGATGCATCTGTGCGCTATATATACATAATTTATTGACATAATTATAATTATCTGAGATATTAAGTTGTCACTTAGAAACTCAGTGTCTGATAATGTTGAACCAGTTCTGCGCATGTCTGTGATTTTCTGAGCTTTTGGTTTGCGCGAATCCAACTCTGTTGTTTCCAAAATCGAACTCTGTATAATAAGGTCCAATGAACACATCTCCAAGAATCCATAAAGGTCCCATCGGAGGCGGAACATCAAGACCGACAAATCCACTTAGACACGTCGTCTTGGTGCCCTG
This sequence comes from Siphonodentalium dalli, assembly GCA_032622095.1. NCBI lineage: Eukaryota > Metazoa > Mollusca > Scaphopoda > Gadilida > Siphonodentaliidae > Siphonodentalium > Siphonodentalium dalli. The sequence goes on along the minus strand of CP136067.1, from coordinate 200,807,711 downwards.
ATCCACCTGTTAAAGACATAGGAACATATAATTAGTTTCTGCAATTCTGACAGGCAACAATTCATATAATTTCTGTTCATTTTCATTTCAGGGTGTCCTTATTAAAGGCCAATTTCATTTTCGAGTAACCGATTATGTTTTTTATAGTGCCTTGATATCTTGTTTTAATAACAAGAATGCAACATAATTCAAACTATAGTTTATTTTCAATTGGAAGGGGAATATATTGAGTTATTCCTCTTCCATTGAAAATAATAAACTTTGTGCGTAAACTTGAGGACAGAGCAGACATCAGTATTTGAACAAAAACAACATGTTCACTGTTTATTACATCGAATATTTTAAAAATACAATGTTTTGGAGCTTTCTCTTTCAAATGGTATATAATATGGCATATATTTTATATAATGTAATCTGGGGGGTTCGAACATTAAGGGGGCCTTTAATAGGTATACCATGCGATCAAGCTGCAAGGCAGAGTGCAGTCCCCTACGCTACACGGGAGCATGAGCATAGATGGCGCTGTGTGCAGCTTGCCATGCGATATGGCACCGGATGACGTTAAAGGGACACAAGGCACTCAGCGTGGGTAAATGTGCAAATAATATAAAAGTCTGTAAAAAAAAACATCAGAACTCAGAAGTACACGGATAAATAGGTAATCTCTGTGTTCTTATATATTCACTATTGATAGTTTTCCAATAACAACATATTGTGTGTTAAACCCATGTTAAACGAGAAAATAAAATGTGAAAATTATGTTATAGTGAGTTGTCAACAAACATCGCTAATCACACGTGTATAATAAGTTAAAATATTTTAGTCTGAATATGATTTTCAGAATATTTTCCAATGCTTTGACCTTTTCCAATGCTTAACGTCATTGTGATTAAAATTTGGTATTTTATTGGACCAATTGGACTTTTATTGGTAAATCCACTGTAACAGCAATGCTTATAACAATGGTTTTGACATGCGAAATCTCATTATTGGAGAGATATTAATAATGAAAATAAGAACAAAGCACATCTGTTTGTTCGTGCACTTTTAGATAATAGTTGATGTATAGACTTTGATAGATATTATTTGCTCATTTACCCTCTGCGAGTGCCTCGGGTGACGGGTCCCTCTAATGATGTTTCCAATATAACCTCGTGGATATATCAGTAATTTTCTAGATTTCCTAACATGCAAGTGAAAAGTATAAAATTTTGTGAGCATGACCAAATGCCCCCATAAATGATCTATATAAGTATATGCATGGTGTATGGTAAATGGGAGGTGGAGTCATACTTTTTTCCAAATACAGAGAAGATGGTATGCCTCAACCATATATAATAGATGGCGTCCAAAATGGCGACACGAAACATTTAGATCCATATATCGGAAATTAACCAAGGTTGACACCATAACAGTCGGGATACTTACAACGAGAATATAGTCTTTTCCCTGCAGAGTCATCGGCTTTCCAGCCAGAACAAACGAGATCGTTGGAAGAGTTGAGATTTTATTACAATCCACTTCATACTGAGGAATTAAAAAAATATCATAAATTATGAGCGCTTATACGATTTACATGGCGGTACTAAAGCTTATACGATTTACATGGCGGTGCTATGGCAAGGTAAGTTATTTAACCCCTTCTTTGCTAAATACGCATTGATGAGAAGTTCCCTTAGGAAATATTCAGATGATAAGTTCAACCGGCCATATATATAGGTCGTGGTCGAACTCTGCTTATTTCTCATGAACACCCTCCAGATGAATAATATACCATTCCAATGTATGGATTGATAACTTATGGGAGAATCCATTTAGTAAATAAAGGGTTACCTCAACATTCATAAATCGATCACAGTTTGTTAGCTTCATCTCCCTTTAGATATTGTATGATATTAAACTCCTCCCTTAATGGACGCAAGCTTCTGGTATATTGTAGATATGTAGTTAGAGTTACCCGCCTAACATGGTGTCCATATAAATATCGACATTTTCAGGCCCGTCGAGTTGAGTTACAGTATAGTTCGCAAGCGCAATACAATAATCATCCAGGTATGTATACAAACGAAATGCTACTTACATGTGCAGGACTAACTCCTACTAAAACAAATTGCCCCTCTTTATCTCTAGAATATCACTACTAACTAACAAAAGTCTATTGGCCTGTACAGCTGAAGCATGCATGGCTGGGTAAATATAGGAGGTAATTACAATAAGATAGACAGATAGATTACAATTTATATTTAAATCAGGTTTAATGTTTATAATGCTGTTCTAAAATTACCACCATGCTGCACGTGCCACGTGGATCGGTCCTTTATCATTGTACATGTACATAAAACAAAATCTTATAATTCGGTATCACAGAAAACTATCTGCTGGTTCAAAATTCTATGATCCACACAAAAAAACATGACAGCCTGATACTAAATTTGTCACAAAGAAAATCCTCTCTTTGAAGAATAGCATTCTTACCTCGCCATGACCAATGGGAGTGGCCCCGATTTGCTTGTTGAGGGCGGTAACTTCAGTGGTTGGGCCGCCGATAAGCGAGGTACCCGTGTCCGCTATGGCTTTGCACCCTCCGCTACAGTACTGACTTGTCTTGCCACCAATGTTGATGCTGCATTCATGATAAATATAAGGACATTAGAAATCAGAATCGTTTTTTTTTATTTAGATGTATATTCTATTCTCCCTGGAATTGTTAATCTTTCCGTGACTGGAGCTTCTTGAATTTTTGCGAAAACCCTGTGCCATATATAGGTCGCCTCGCATATATAAGAGAATGCTTGGTCTAACAAATGTTATATTATTTTTGATAATTGTTAAAGAATGTAAGAAAATATTAAAACAAATGATAATTTTTTTTTAAAGAATGTAAGAAAAAATGATAAAATTTAATAAAGAATGTAAGAAAAAATGATTAAAAAAAAGAGATAAAATTATTAAAGAATGTAATAACAAAATTATAAAAAATATATATATAAAATTGTTAAAAAATCAGTGAAAAAATATAAGAAAAAATTATAAAAATTGTAAGAAAAATTTATAAAATTTGTAAGAAAAAATGACGAAAAATGATAAAAATTGTTAAAGAATGTAAGAAAAATTGATAAAAACGATAAAAATTGTTAGGCCAATGCATTCGCTTATATATGCGAGGCGACCGACGCAGCTCCCGTCGTGAAAAGGTTAACGCTTTTAAATTTAAAGTTCCCTGCATGACTCAATTACAAAGAAAATATGATTATAATCATCCAATGAATACTTTCCAAATAGAAAAAATGAGGGTCTACTGAGATTTTCTCCAAATAGGTTCAGGTATATTATATACAGCAAGACGCATGTGTGAAGAACAGTCATTTAAATTCACCTCCATCGGTATCACGTTCTATAGAGTATATAAAGTCCAAGTATCAGTATAATATTTATCATGTTCAGCGTACTTAGGTCGAATGACCATGACAAATTCGAAGCAACGCTGGGCTTTGGGATTGCCCAATTTGCTCGTGATTTATCTGAGAAAAATTGTCCGAGCGGTTAGGACAATGTAATAAATGCATGTAATGTTTTATCAAGTCTGTGTAAACATACTCTCAGAGTCATAATGACATATTGAGGCTATTGTAATCTCGTCCAGTCTGTGTAAACATACTCTCAGTCATAGTGACATAGTAGACATACTGAGTCTATTGTAATCTCGTTAAATGTCATTTAGTCTTGGAAGCGTGCAGACGAGCTAGCAGGGACTCCGTTGATCTACCGGAGGTCCCTGTTGTCGTCATCGAGGCGAGCGGAAGAAGGGAGCAGGAAACCACCCCTGCTGTTCCTGCACCCTGCTTCGAGGTGGAACTGGATAGCTTGCCACCACGGACACCGGAGTACCATCACATCCCGGTGTCCCCCAGCTCCGCCGCCAGCAACAACAACAACATCAGCACAGACACCACTCTGTCTGTAGAAGACACTATCACTATACAAAAAAATGATAGCCGATACCAAAAGAGAGTTGGAAGAATCCCGAAGAATGCAGCAAAAATGGAAAGATGAAGATGAGGCAAAAAGATTACAACTTCTGACAGAACAGCACCCACAGAAAACTCCTCCTACTCCAGAATCTTCAGCAGAAAAATCCAATCCAAAGAAAAAAAGAAAGAAGAGAAAATAAATAACATCACTAAATTGCTTAATATATTTTTTATTTTTTTTATGTTCTCCAAATAAAGGCAAAAACATGAGGGATTAAGGAAAGGGTCACTCGACCCTTTCGACAATCCCGGGCTAGCCACCCGAACCACCCACTCACAGCGTGCAGGCTTCTCGCAAATTACGTCACATTGTGTAACGTTAGTCGCTTTCGAGTGGACACTTTTATCACGGGGCCATACTAATATAGTGAATTCTGATTGGCGCTACGTATTGAAGTGGAAGCCCGGGGTTCGAATAATAGAAAGTATATATATGACAAGTAATCAGACCGACTATTTATACGTGTATCTGTAGGTAACTTAGACTGTGTCTTACCCGTCCATCTTGAATTCCCAGTAACCTTGTTTGGTAACATTAACGTATGTAAAATTTCCTTGGTAGTGGGCGGGGTCACTCCCCCCGAAGACTAGCTCTCCTCCTTCCTTCGCGGTATCATTTCTGAAAAATAAAATAGATGTCTATAAAGAGAAATCTTAATAAAAGTCTATAAAGAGAAATCTTAACCCTTTCTATAATAAATGGATTTTCCCGTTCAGTTTTAAAGTGATGAGAAACACTCCGGTGTGGTGATCAAATAGACATGGAGAATAATCTTGTTCAAAGTAGTAATTTTTAGAAATATTATATCCAAATAGACAAACACAGTCATTCTTATATGTTAAATAAATGCACTGATTCTCGATGGCAAAATCATTTTCGTTAGTTTATCGCCGAGAGAGGCGTCCCGAACAGAGTAGTAAAGATTTTCGCCGATGTTAGAAGAATGTTACATTCATCCAGTTGGAATAGTGCCCGAATACTAACTTATCAGTTTCACGCACTCGAACAAGTCCATAATATGTCTTTAAAGGGGTACTGTACGCCATTTTCATTAAATTTCCGGTGACAACAACGATCTAATATCGATAATATATAGAAACATAAGTAATTTGAGTCGAAGATGTATTCTGTAAACGCTCAGGTTAATAGGCTATCTTAAAATTTAATAATTTAAAAGTTAATAATTTGATATAAATTGAATTTATGACTGGAGCCATAAAATGGCGTCAATTAAATTACGAATTTGCGTAATCAAATAAAGTAATTGAGGGATACTGGCTTGTTAAACCGATAGCACACACGATCGCTTAAAATATTATGATGATACGGGGAGAACACTCAAGCCACTCACTGACTAGCGACGATACAATAACTTAAATGATTATATGGGACTAGTATGCCTGTAATATAACTTTTATTTGATTCATTTGGTTGAAAACTGTACAAAAATTACTCGACAACGACAATTTGTATTTTTGCATTCCGGTAAATTTGTCATCCGTAACACTACTTCGTACTCAACAGACTTTCAAATAATGAAAAAAGTGTTACCTTATTCTCAGACTCGGAGACTATAGAAACCAACAACAACATTTGGCGTACAGTACCCCTTTAAAGTATAGATTGTAATGGTCTATTATTCATGTTGAGGGGTGCTTCATGAAAACAATTAGCAGACGACAGACATACGAAAGATAATACAATTGCAGAAGGATTACTATTAATAGGGGGGAAATGTTCAGATAATTAGTTCAACAAACGACCTACTACTCGTTAATGAGTATTTAGTATAGACAGGGTTAATTGTGTCCAGTATATTCACCGCATCTGAGTTTAGTGTGCCTGTCATTTGCAGAATGAAGTCCCCAGAGGGTGAATTTAGTTATGCTATTTCCAAATTCACCCTCTGGGGATCTCATTCTGCATGGCCTCATCTGCTATGGGATGCATAGACTCAGATTTATGTTCCCAAATAGTGAATATTGTGATGTATACCCATTGGGGAACATCGATTATGCAATGTGTCGTCTGCCAATTTGGGAATATAGAGAAACTGAACTAAAAAGAACTAGAATCTACATGTATCTAGAGAAGTTTCTATAGAAATTTTATAATAAAGAAACTTTCCACAGAAGATGAGGCATAAACAGAATGAGGTCCCCAGAGGGTGAATTTAGTGATCAATAATTGGAACTCCCGTTGTCACGTACAATATAACATACCTATTAAGATAGAATGAGAAGACGGGTGCCTCTACAAGTTTCTGGGCATACATGTTGTAGAACACGGGCGTGACTTTGTCCACGGAGATCGTGATGTAAGCCATCCCGAGAATACCGTCAAACTTCGCGGCGACGAACGTTATTCCCGGCTGTTGGGTGGCTTCTGCGAATGTCTGGCTCTTGACGTTCAATCCAGCAATCTGAAATATATATCATATAACAGGATCAGGGAGAGATAACGGGCCTCTATCCCTGTCTGACAATACACGGTCTGTTCCAACAACCTGAAACTATATCATACAGGGAGTGATAACGGGGCGCTACCATTACCCGACAACACACGTTCAATTCAGGAATCTGAATAGCATGACCATAAATCATATATCAGAAAACAGTCCAAACTTTAAGAGAGATCAGTCTCCTGTCTATATACAGGCTGGTAGCAGAGTTCAGTCCCCTGTCTATACGCTGGTAGCAGAGTCAGTCACCTGTCTATATATAGGCTGGTAGCAGAGTTCAGTCCCCATGTCTATACGCTGGTAGCAGAGTTCAATCCCATGCATATACGCTGATAACAGAGTTCAGTCCCATGCCTATACGCTGGTAGTGGGGGACTGAACTCTGCTACCAGCGTACATTGTATATACAGGGGACTGAACTCTGATACCATCGTATATACAGGGGACTGAACTCTGCTACCAGCGTATATACAGGGGACTGAACTCTGCTACCAGCGTATATGCATGGGACTGAACGCTGCTACCAGCGGGTAGACAGCGGACTGAACTATGATACGAGCGTATAGACAGGGGACTGAACTCTGCTACCAGCGTATAGACAGGGGACTGAACTCTGCTTCCAGCGTATGTGCATGGGACTGAACTCTGCTACCAGCGTATAGGCAGGGGACTGAACTCTGCTACCAGCGTATAGCCAGGGGACTGAACTCTGCCACCAGCGTATGTGCATGGGACTGAACTCTGCTACCAGTGTATATACAGGGGACTGAACTCTGCTACCAGCGTATACACAGGGTACTGAACTCTGCTACCAGCGTATATACATGGACTTAACTCTTCTACCAGCGGGTAGACATGGGACTGAACTATGCTACCAGCCTATAGACAGAGCCGTAATTTCGCTAAAATCCGGATTGAGAATCCAAAGCCGATTACGGGGGGCGGAGCTAATTTCGGATTCTAGGTCAGATTTTGAAATCCACGTGGTCTCCGAAAATCTCTCCCAGCGTCAAACATGGCTCATGTATTTGACAAAAGTATCATTTGTATCTTATATTTATAAAGTGCATGTTTGTTGTGAAATCATGCTTTTCGTCTATGTGTATATACACGGCACATAATTTGCTGCCAATCCGACTTAATCGCATCTTTTTTTTTCAAGTTAAAGTGTGTTTATTGATGTTGGCAAGCATATCTAAACATGACAGCTCTAGGCCTCCTGAATCAAATTCCAAAGATGTTGTGAAGAACACACGAAACTTGTCAGTTGAACAGGGACGTGACGACAGGGGTTGCTTGTGTGTCTCGACCCCCACCCCGATTGTTGGTACAATTTGCTAAGCTGTGCAGTCATTCATACGTGAGGAAAATCAGGATTATTTTGACTAACTGTTTCAAATAATGATACGTACAAGCCAACAAACGCAACAAACAAACAAACCCGATTTTAAATAAATACATATACAAACTTATGACTAACTCGGGAGAGGGGGTGTCCAGTGATCTGTATATATGTTCAACTTGTTTTGGTAGTCATGTACGTTGCTTTGCCATTACTAATTATTTATTTTTTCAGTGTAATAACATTTGGGAGAGGGGGTACCCTTAAGTGAGTCAGTACTTGTCCACCAATTCCTTTGTATGTATAAACAAATGTATGTGTTATATATCATGTGTTATCTAAATTTGACATATATTTGAAATAAATATATCTAAACTAAACTTTGGTACATTCCAGCAGTCGGAAATTTCATGCATGACACAACATTAGTTGGATATTAATTTGACACCATATATAGGTTGGCATTGTTCTCATTGTTTGATTTTTTTCAACCAGTAAAAGTTGGTAATTTTCCAATCTTAGTGTTTGTCAGATTGGATATTTCCAAGGGGAGCAAATTGAATTCTGCGAACCTGTGAGATTGATGTTTGGTTCAAGGGGGGGGGGGGTGCAGTTGGCCGTAAATTTGAGGAAACTTCTAGCCACGTCCCTAGAACATGTGTCTGTTGTCTATACAGAGACTATTGTGCAAAACGACTGCATTTAACGAAACAAAACTTGTTAAACATGAAATTGCTATAACATTAAGACTAGATGATAGTACATACGTGTATCTGATAATCCATCGATACCATATAATCCTACTATTTCTTGAATAAGAAGAAACATTATAATAACGAACACAGCAGAAGACATATCCATGCAGGTGCATATGAACTCGGTCAATGGTGACGTATCCGCCGAATTCGAAATCGACATGCGTTCGGGCGGTATTTTAAGGATGGAATTATGAAATGGACATATGAAAGTGACAATCAACAATGAATTGCAATTTCTTCGCCATCAACCGAAGTGCTCCCCCAGCGTTACTATCAATAGCGTTATTATTTGGCTAATTTCAGTAATATTCTCCCAGTTTACATTCAATAAAACAAATTTGTCTCCGCATTTAAAATTCTTTGATATAGATCGTTTATATTCTGCAATAATTTGTATACAAGAGACGGATTCTTATGTTTTATTGTGTTTTTAAACTCTGAGGTGGCGAAATCTCGGTTTGTTTACATTACGAACATTTGAGTCCGTAATCGGAATCCGAATCCCTATCGGATTCCCACGAAATTAGGATTACGGTCTGTTCGTTTACTGATTCTGGAAATTTGTGGTCTGTTCTTTTGCCGAACCAAGTCGTACGGGGACAAATCTGTAATCTGAATCCAGAATCCAAATCGGATTTTAGCGAAATAACGCCTCTGGGGACTGAACTCTGCTACCAGCGATATACAGGGGACTGAACTCTGACACCAGCGGATAGGCAGGGGACTGAACGCTGCCTTGCAGTTTGGATAAAGGTGTACTAAAGATGTATCTTCCCAACAACATGTTTTTGAAGATACATGTACACACATGTTAAATCACAGTTAAATAGTATAATAAACTTTCCCTACCCCAGTTCGTGGGAGACATAATTATTACAAAGTAAATGCAACACACGATCATATGCCGCTTGTTGAAGTTATTATCTGATAATTTCCCACCAATTAATAGAAATCCATCAGCAATTGTATTATCTTTTCATCTGTCTGTCGTCTGTTTTCATTTCCTGAATATCCCTACAAATGAATCATATACCATTCCAATATACGTTTATAAGTGAAGGGGGGAGTCCATTCAGTATATACTGGGTTACTATAGACATACCTGAACATCCCTCCAAATGAATAATATACCATTCCAATATACGTTTGTAAGTGAAGGGGTGAGTCCATTCAGTATATAATGGCTTACTATAGACATACCGTTGTAACATCCTTGCTGAGAAAGCCTTTATGACTGCCTGATCCGTACTGTATCTCGAATGAGGTGCCATTCTTCACATATGTACTGTATAATGGGTTAGTATAGACATACCGTCGTGACATCCTTGCTGAGAAAGCCTTTATGACTGCCTGATCCGTACTGTATCTCGAATGAGGTGCCATTCTTCACCTAATAATGTACTGTATAATGGGTTATTATAGACATACCGTCGTGACATCCTTGCTGAGAAAGCCGTTGAGACTCCCTGACCCGTACTGTATCTCGAATGAGGTGCCATTCTTAACATATGTACTGTATAATGGGTTATTATAGACACACCGTCGTGACATCCTTGCCGAGAAAGCCATTCAGATTGCCTGATCCGTACTGTATCTCGAATGAGGTGCCATTCTTAACATATGTACTGTATAATGGGTTATTATAGACATACCGTCGTAATATCCTGGCTGAGAAAGCCTTTGAGACTCCCTGATCCGTACTGTATCTCGAATGAGGTGCCATTTTTAACATATGTACTGTATAATGGGTTATTATAGACATACCGTCGTAACATCCTGGCTGAGAAAGCCTTTCAGACTCCCTGATCCGTACTGTATCTCGAATGAGGTGCCATTCTTCACATATGTACTGGACTTGGTGTGGTCATATTTCTTGTGAAGTTCTGTAAATGTATAAACCAATCACACGATAGTCGCATATGAAATAAACCGAACATAGCCAGTGAGTTGGTGGTATCACATCCTATAAGTATTTGTTACCCGACCATGCACCTAACACATAATAATAGTAGCGAAGATAATAAAATATCTCTTAATGGTCGCCAGTACCACCACACCGGGGCATGTATGTGATGTCTCACTGATGTATATATCTCTTTCAACAAAGTCCAGGTGCTCGAGGTTCCAAATGGGGTTCTTTTCGGATTGAATCCATTTTCGTATGGATACATTGATTAAAAAATCGAACATGCATGACATGATTGCACGTATGTCAACCACCAGTCTTTGTAAACATACACTCAGATTCATACTGATACTATTTTTTATATGTGGGTATGTAGTTTACTCCAGACTGGTCAACCACCTATCGGGTTTGAATGCATACTAAAACATTCAACCACAAGGATTCAGGGACTGAATCTCAAATTACACATACAGTAATGCCACGTGCTTCGCGTTATGAACACCCCCATGCATTACGCCATCGCCCAATATACTGTAGATGACACTGACACGCGTTGCCAGTCTGAATGGATCGTTATCCCATGCGCTTGCAATGTGTACTCTCTAGAAGTTATACTATAGTTCACAACAAATGGTATTCTATTACCCAGGTTCGCATAAACTGGTATTTGTGTTACCCATGTTGGTTGACAATGGTTGACATAAATTGAAAGATATTCAAGTTGTCAGAAACTGAATCGCATCAAGTTGTTGGAAAGATGATCCGGCCTATCCTGGATCCACCATAAATGCACTTCGTAAATAGGCCGCTAAATTACTAAATTTGTTACTAAATATACCAAATGTAAATATTGTAGAATCTAAATGAATCAAAATTTTGAACAAATTTCTTTGCCATTCAATAGTTGTAATTATCTTCCGTATTTTAATTCATAGTAACTTCTGTCATTAAGGTCGCCTACAGTATTAATTGATATATAAGTGTTATGGTAAATGATGGATATACTTACGGCATGCTATGTCTGTTTCTTTACATAATTTGGAGGGAACCCAGAGATTGGATGAACCGGTGTCGAATACAACCTTAAATGGTTGAGGCGGGGTGCCGATCGTTATATCACCATAGTACTGAGCCTACAATAAAATAAATATAAATCTATATACGCATGAAAATGAATTTAACTTCGAATCATACAGACCATAATTTGCCTCCAATTCAAAACAGTCTAAACCGATCTAGGTACATGACACCAGTGAGAAATTGTCTATTTTTAAAAATAGATGTCGCCATTTTGGCAGCCATCTTGCAAGTCAAGCACCAAGTTTTCCCACAAACGGGGTATACTGTCATAGCCCCCCCCCCCCTCCTCAATAATATATAAGTTGTATGCATTTGATAAGTTATTTTCTCCAACAAAGCAGATACAATGAAATAAGAACAAGTTTTGTAACACAACGGCCATGTTGGACGCCATTCTAATGAATGCTCAAAGGCGAGAATTACATATCCACCCTGAAATTGAGAAGTACATACCATCCATAAATCACAATCCACAAAGAGAAACATTTTAACTGAATAAACTAAAGGATTTTTATTTATCCCCCCCCCCCAAATTGCCCTTTACTTCTGGACCACATGTATATAGGTTGTACTCACATCCATATAATTTGATAAGGGTTCTGGTGAGGCACCTTGGCTGCGTCCTACATAGCGAATTTTTAGAGATTCTAGTGACGAATCCACTTCTTCGAGAGTTCGCCTGACTGTTTTGAACTTATGTAGCTTTACCCTGTATAAAAATAAAACATTTCAGGTACCCATGACGTCACCCGATAAACGCTAGCTATTATTATAATACAAGGAACTTGGCGGGAGATTCAAACATACTGGAAACATATTTCGCGATTTGATACTCCCAATACAATTAAACATGTTTTCAGGGTTCCAGACCAAAAATTGCGAAATCTGTTGACATGCCCACAGAGAAATAGAAAACTGCCGAAATCCTAGAAAGACTCCCCCCCCCCCCCTTCTGGCATCCAGAATGCAACAGAATTAAAACTTTTTCAATGGAAGGGGAAGAACTCTATCTTTAATATATAAAGTTATCCCCATACATTGAAAATAACACTGATTTTTACTTCAATCTTAATGACAAAACGCGTTGGCAACTCAACAAAAACAACATGTCCACAGTTTATTACACCGGATAAGTTGATAATACAATGTTTTGGAGCTTCCTCTTTCAAATTGTATATAATATGGCATATGTTTTATATAATGTAATCTGGGGGTTCGAAAATTAAGTGGGCTTTTATAAAAGGGAACGTATTATGTTATTGGTCCGTCCTTAATTCGAGTCATCTGTCTGCCCACCCTCTTTTGGTTTCCGGATGATAACTTTAGATCGTCTCAACTGAATGGAATAAAATTTGGTATGTGAGTTTACTACCCAAAACTACAGGTCAAGTTCCAATTTAGGATTCACACGACAATTTTCACAAGAGTTACGGCGCTTTATTGGAATTACCATGTGAGTATTTTGCCACGCCCTATATAGCCATGCTCTTGTTATTTAGATTCTATTATATAAAATAACATGTTTGGAACAAGAATTGCTGCAAGAAATACTCTATTGTGTTTGATATTGAATTGTCGATGTATGTATTTAATACAGTTTCGATGTTTTAAGGGACACCAACAATGATGTTGTTATTTTACAAAAATAAACTAATATTCCTTGGTATTTATTGGTCAAGTCTACAAGTCATATTTTGTTTTCAACATTTATTCAACAGAACAGAGCCGAAGACTATGTTAAATTAAATTTATTTTTATGTTGTTTTTATGTTGTTTTTATGTTGTTGTTGTTGTTGTAACTGGATATCTGGAACCCTGAATGCATCTTTAAGTAGAGCGCTTTTAAATTCGACTTTAGGTACATGTACTAGATATATGGTGCTCCCAATGCGTTATGGTAGTATCATAAAACATATTTACTCCAGGCTTCAGAATAACAATTCTGGTTCAATAACACAAAATTTTCCCTTTACCTGCACTTGACTTGAGATGAATTTATAGGCCTATTATTTGTTAGTGCAAGATCCATGATTAGTTACGCCCCTCATCGCCCCCCCCCCCCCCTCCATGTAGATTTGGAAAATTGTTCAACAGTTGGAAATGCCATGCCCGACATATCATCATTTGTAAATTTCATGCTAAAATATGTTCAAATTGTCTTAATAGTTTGATTTTCCAACCAGTATTAATTATTTTTTAGTGTGAATTTAAAACCGTGGTAATTTACATGGTAATTTTAACAGGAGAAATGATGTAATTTTACCAGGGTGCTACTCAGGGTGCTACTCAGGTAAAATTCGTGTTGTGGATCGTCACCATATTATACGCACACAACCATGTAAACCCACCCATGTATTTACTCTGAGTGAAATGGACGCATCCATGTATTTCACCAAGGTATTTTACCGGGATGTATGTGGTGGTTCTACTATAGTAATTTGACCAGGGTAATTTACCTCGACATTAGGTTATTTTACCACGGTAACTACCGGGATACCCATTTAGAAGCCTTTGAAACAAGAAAACCATAGTCAGACATGGTAACGCCCTCAAGATCATATTATTAGGCATATATAGGCATAAAATATATTGGTTTCATGAATGCACTACCTCAGAATTCCGTTAAAACAACTAATCCTTCAAATTATTACAACAATTACGGCTTATTACTGCAGGTTTCTCATTCACCACACCAGAAAGCCTCTAAATGCGGACCAAAAAACTACTAATCGGATTAAATGCACGCCCGATACTTTGCAATACGACCTTTATCCAACTGAGACATACATCAGCACCAAAGTTAGCTGTTATATTATGCATTGTGTTCCCGCAATAAAATCTTCAAGAGTGGCCCAGCCATTGTTCATACCTAAATATCTAAATATCGAAAGCAATTAACGCGGTCCTAAAAGTTACATACTGCAACAATGAGACATTCGCGAAGATACATCCGGGGAAACCCGAAATGTGTTGGGCTGCGACATATCTCCATCGCTCCATAGCTCAATTGACACGGCCATATCAGCCTTACTACAATTACATAAAATAACTCGCATCGCGTGAAACCCGAAATGTGTTGGTGTGCGACATATCTCCATCGCTCCATAGCTCAATTGACACGGCCATATCAGCCTTACTACAATTTCATAAAATAACTCGCATCGCATGAAACCCAAAATGTGTTGACACGGCCAGATCAGCGAAGCAGTAAACACCCATGGGGCGTAACAATAGATTGGCGATCATATATGGATATTCGGGTCTGGATCCATGGAGGGGGGGGGTGCAGTTGGAAAATTATTTGGTGGACATCCTCTCCCAACAGAGAATCAGAGACCAACTAACCACGTCCTAGAGAATATGCTATAATGTTTTATGTTAGAGATTTACAGCGACCCATATATGATCATATATATGGAGCGAAGGAGAAACTCCGGATATAGTGTATATTCGCGGCCTCCATGCAGAGTTATCGCAGTGATAACGTAGAGGGCGCTGCATGCAGTTTGGATCGTACCAAGAATAATCGTATTTTAGCTCTGAATGGAATGGGACATGGAAGATGCAAAGTGACAAACCGCGGAACAGGATTTGGAATAGAGTGGAACCGGAACCGACCATTGGTCGAAGAATGTCGCATGCGTGGAGGGTTGTATATTGGTGTCAAACGATATCAACGCACTGTAACCAAAATTGAAGTCCAAGTAATTGAGTTAAAATTCTTGGTATGTATACTTGCAAAATAAGGGACCAATAAGGGGTCATTAAGGCTATATGGAGGGTGGAAACGGTTATTGAGTGACTTTACCTTTGAAGCGCTGAACAAGAAGTTAACGTGGCTAAAGCCAAACACAACATGATTGGAGTATTCATTATCCTTCCAGTTAAACTATTCTCAGATCTGTTAAAGTGGCACCGAACAATTTATTTATATCACACAACCACGTGCTGCAGGTATCGTCTGTTGCACACTAGAAACGCTTGTCCGAAATGTAAAAATTGCTCGCCGATTTTATAACCAATGGTCAGATCGACCTGATTCCCAACAAACAAACGATTATGAAGAGAAAATAAGACGATAATATCACAAGGTAGAGTCATATGAGGCGCGTGTCATGGTGGAGATTATATAAAGTCATACGAGGCTCGCGCCATGGCGGAGATTAGAACTTTTGTTGATCTTTGTGGAAACCTGTCATATTGTTCATCATATGACCAGGTTATCTTATCTCAGTATTCTCTCGTTTGCGCATGCACAATCTTGTCGTCTGTTCGTGTGTATCTTTATCGCATTCTTGTTACAACTAAAGAAGACTCTCTCTTCGTGCATATATTAAGGGGCAGGCGCACGTTTTGTATAAATCCAGGCAAAAATTGCAAGATATATTTTACTAAGAATTTATCTGGATCAATCAATTTCACATATCATCTTCATTGTATATAGAATCTGAACGATTATTACGTAATGACAAAAATAATGGATTTTTTATACATTTGATTATTTTAAATTTTAGTTACACCTTTAGGTACAAGGAAATGGTAAAATACCAAATAGCTTATTGTATAATTACTATATGAGAGGCATCATAATTTGTGTCATACTGTTGAATTAATTTTTTAACTGCAATATATAACATCATGCCCGCATGCATGTATTACAATGAATAATAAAATAGCCAGAACTATTTCAGCCCAATGAAAACAAATGTTTGTATGCAGGCTAGTCTACCCAAGCAGGGGGCTATCGACTGGATAAATGCTACAACTAGCTGATGTGTCCTACTTCCTCCGGGCTATTTAGGGATTTCTTTGCCAGAAACATGCCAGAAACATATGAGCGTCTATGAGCTTGGTCGAGGAAACGGTCGCACGTGTCGAATCGGTAGAGGTCCAGAAACATGCATATGTGAGCGTATATGAGCTAGGTCGAGGTTAAGGAAACGGTCGCACGTGAAATTTGACCAACCCATATTGTTCCCAGGATCAAAGTAGGCCTACATACCAAATTTGAGTCGGATCGGTCCAGCAGTTTTCGAGTCAATAACACACATACATACATACATACATACATACATACATACACACACATACATACACACACATACATACAGACAGAATTTCCAAAATATATAATAGATATGAGATATACCTGGTCAGCTGGGTATTTGGATAAGGACCTGCGACAAAAAACTCATCTCAGCCCAAATTTGTATTTATCAACAGGCATGACATAATATTACTCACATATAGAAACTTATTTATGGCTGGCTGTCTTTCTAAATGAGAATAATTATGAAATTTCTTGCATCAGTTTTAGTATCATTGTGCATATATATGGAGAAAGGTTTCACAACTGGCTCAAATATTACTGCAACTGTATCGATGACTACATAAATAACTCGAATGAGGATTCCAGGACAAACTTATGGTTTATATACAACAACTGATTTTCTAATATACTGTCGGCATAACTGATCTAGAGACTAATCACGTACATATATTCAGTCTCATCTCACAATCTTTGATATGATATCATGGCTAATTAATTATATCAACTGTACTTAAAGGGGTACTGTGCGCCAAATGTTGTTGTTGGTTTATATAGTCTCCGAGTCTGAGAATAAGGTAACACTTTTTTCATTATTTGAAAGTCTGTTGAGTACGAAGTAGTGTTACGGATGACAAATTTACCGGAATGCAAAAATACAAATTGTCGTTGTCGAGTAATTTTTGTACAGTTTTCAACCAAATGAATCAAATAAAAGTTATATTATAGGCATACTAGTCCCATATAATCATTTAAGTTATTGTATCGTCGCTAGTCAGTGAGTGGCTTGAGTGTTCTCCCCGTATCATCATAATATTTTAAGCGATCGTGTGTGCGATCGGTTTAACAATCCAGTATCCCTCAATTACTGTTTTTGATTACGGTAATTCGTAATTTAATTGACGCCATTTTATGGCTCCAGTCATAAATTCAATTTATATCAAATTATTAACTTTTAAATTATTAAATTTTAAGATAGCCTATTAACCTGAGCGTTTACAGAATACATCTTCGACTCAAATTACTTATGTTTCTATATATTATCGATATTAGATCGTTGTTGTCAACGGAAATTTAATGAAAATGGCGTACTGTACCCCTTTAAGAAACAAAGTTTTATCTTAGTGAAATTCTTGGTACCAGGAAATTCTGTGAAAGTTTATGCATTTTTATGCCATCAATGTGTAGTAAATGGGTTATAATTCTAATGAGTTGACAGTTCTTAAATATTATGTCATAATATCGATTGAACCAAATTTCAAACAGAAATTTCATACAAATTTTGAGATAATCCATTTTAAAATATTAGGAATTTTTGGCTAACGTGTGTCTGACACTTAATTCTCATTGAAGTATTGTTTCTGTGGTTGTCTTTCTAGACGAGAATAATTATGAAATTCGATATGATGTCATGGATATATGAACTGCACTTCAGAAACAAGTTTTATCTTAAAGAAATTCTTGGTACCGGGAAACAGCGCAATCTTACTAATGTCATGCCATCAAAGTGTAGTAAATGGGGTTATAATTTCCAACGAGTGGACAGTTCTTAAATATTATATCACAATATCGCTTGTACCAAATTTCAAGCAGAAATTTCATACATATTTTGATATAATCCATTTTGAAATATCAGGAAATTTTGGCAACACAATCATGAGTCTGAATCTTAATTCTCATTGAAGTATCACATGTTGTGGTTGTTTGTAATATTTGTACCAAATTTATTGCAGGATGTCGATACTAGAAACAGGAAATGTTAAGATAATAAGTTCAACAAATGACCTACGGTCGTTTGTTGAGAAAGTTGATCCACTACAATATGCTTGTATGGCTAAAATTCGGACCCGGTGTGTATAATATAGTCTTTATCACTAAAATACGGATCCGGCGTATATAATATAGTCTTTATCACTAAACTACGGACCCGGTGTGTATAATATAGTCTTTATCACTAACATGCGGATCCGGCGTATATAATATAGTCTTTATCACTAAAATACGGACCCGGTGTGTATAATATAGTCTTTATCACTAAAATACGGATCCGGCGTATATAATATAGTCTTTATCACTAAAATACGGACCCGGTGTGTATTATATGTCTGTATCACTAAAATACGGATCCGGCGTATATAATCTAGTCTGTATCTCTAACATACGGACCAGGTCACATGGGGCCTGTAACGCGCTCCGCTGTCCCTCCCCCATTTGCGCTACCCATAGACGCCACTTCTATATACGCGCCTGCTTCACGTTAATGGTAGTATTATAGAGACAAGGGGAACTGTAGATATTCACCTTTTTACCATCGCTCGGCAATCGGACAAATTTAGCCCATTCACACCAGTAATGCTAACGATATAGCCACGGATGTATCGGCGAAGAATTCATCTTTCAATCAATACCACAAACTCCCATCAGAACCATTCATATACATAGCATTTGATAATTTTTTAACCACCGAATATTGTCTCCGGAGAGCGTAAATTTCCAGTTTGATCCGTCTCAAAAAACAATGGACGATATGTTCCTCTAAATTCACACCCGCACGGCTTACTATAATTAAAAATCGGTCAAACGATCAACTAAACATCTAGCGCTCAGGGATTTCTTGTCGGCTAATAATTTATTTACTCATATAAATCAACACATCGTCAGTAAACAATTTCTATAGAGGAGAAATCTGTCGATAATTCCAACTTTAAAAAAACAATTGTTTACGATTCACGCAGCTCCTCATTTTAATATTCATTACGACCTGACCTTTCCATGACTGCCATAGTAGAAACAGCCAATCGCCGCTCTGTATTAGAGTCGAGGTCAGGTCGTAATGAATATTAAATTGAGGAGCTGCGTGGATTGTAAACAAAATAATGAAAAAAAGTTGGAATTATCGACAGATTTCTCCTCATTCGGGATATATAACTCTATCGCGTTCATTCGGAGCGCACCATGCGGGATATATAACTCTATCGCGTTCATTCGGAGCGCACCATGCGGGATATATAACTCTATCGCGTTCATTCGGAGCGCACCATGCGGGATATATAACTATATCGCGTTCATTCGGAGCGCACCATGCGGGATATATAACTCTATCGCGTTCGTTCGGAGCGCACCATGCGGGATATATAACTCTATCGCGTTCGCTCGGAGCGCACCATGCGGGATATATAACTCTATCTAAACTTCTAAAAATAGAAACGGAAGAATGTCCCACTTGATTATCTCATTACATAAGAAAATATCGATATGAAATCAATACTAATTGATTAGAAGTGTTTCCAGACAGGTGACTTCAACTCATATGCATTATTTTATACTCTTGAAACTGCAGTAATGCCCTAAGTAATCGACTGCTTAACCACAGCAGAACTATGGGTAACTTTTCAGGATTTAGTCGGAAATATGGCTTGTTGCCATTCATCGGAAAGCTCTCACTTCCGATGAATGGCAACAAGCCATATTTCCGACTAAATCCTGAAAAGTTAACCATAATTCTGCTGTGGTTAAGCAGTCGATTACTTAGGGCATTACTTTATATATTATAGCTAGACTCATCTATAAACCCCGCTGGTGAATACGACTGTTAGAATCATATATAAACCCCGCTGGTGAATACGACTGCTAGCATCATATATAAACCCCGCTGGTGAATACGACTGCTAGAATCATATATAAACCCCGCTGGTGAATACGACTGCTAGATCGTCTATAAACCCCGCTGGTGAATACGACTGCTAGAATCATATATAAACCCCGCTGGTGAATACGACTAGATCATCTATAAACCCCGCTGGTGAATACGACTGCTAGAATCATCTATAAACCCCGCTGGTGAATACGACTAGATCATCTATAAACCCCGCTGGTGAATACGACTGCTAGAATCATCTATAAACCCCGCTGGTGAATACGACTAGATCATCTATAAACCCCGCTGGTGAATATGACTGCTAGCATCATATATAAACCCCGCTGGTGAATACGACTGCTAGATCGTCTATAAACCCCGCTGGTGAATACGACTAGATCATCTATAAACCCCGCTGGTGAATACGACTGCTAGAATCATCTATAAACCCCGCTGGTGAATACGACTAGATCATCTATAAACCCCGCTGGTGAATATGACTGCTAGCATCATATATAAACCCCGCTGGTGAATACGACTGCTAGATCGTCTATAAACCCCGCTGGTGAATACGACTGCTAGAATCATATATAAACCCCGCTGGTGAATACGACTAGATCATCTATAAACCCCGCTGGTGAATACGACTGCTAGAATCATCTATAAACCCCGCTGGTGAATACGACTAGATCATCTATAAACCCCGCTGGTGAATATGACTGCTAGCATCATATATAAACCCCGCTGGTGAATACGACTGCTAGATCGTCTATAAACCCCGCTGGTGAATACGACTGCTAGAATCATATATAAACCCCGCTGGTGAATACGACTAGATCATCTATAAACCCCGCTGGTGAATACGACTGCTAGATCGTCTATAAACCCCGCTGGTGAATACGACTAGATCGTCTATAAACCCCGCTGGTGAATACGACTGCTAGATCATCTATAAACCCCGCTGGTGAATACGACTAGATCATCTATAAACCCCGCTGGTGAATACGACTAGAATCATATATAAACCCCGCTGGTGAATACGACTGCTAGAATCATCTATAAACCCCGCTGGTGAATACGACTGGAGCTAGATTTGGTTTCGTCGGTTTTTAGATAGGATCTGCGTTTATTAACGTGGCCGAGCTAACCTTGTACAACTTCAAAGAAGAAATTGCGAGTAAAGGCCGAAAAGTTTTGTGTTCATATGCTTAATATGGCACAGGTTAGCGACTTGCAACTGAGGAAGATCCTATTGGTTGTATCTTCTTTTGACTTTTCAAAAACTTTACCTCTTTGGTCTTCTAAATTTTTTAAAGTTTTACCTTTTTCCTTAAATTACAAATTCTTAGGTATCATTGATTTTAATTACCCTCTTTCGATCTGTACGTTCTTAATTACTTTTCAAAATATTTCCAGCCGCTCCGTGACTTTGCTCTCCGACTCAAAATTTTATGCCAAGAACACGAGGAACAGTGTCTGCATGTGATTGGGACCCTGACCCTAATATATCCCCTTTCTTTCATATACTTTGCAGACACTCTCCTCTTGTTCTTGACATCCATTACATTTTTGCTCCGCCAATATTATGTGGGTAAAATGACGAATATGTTTGAGGCGTTTTTCTTTCTTACTAAAACCTATGTTGACTAACAAATAGGCCATTTATGGTCTACCTGCCAGTGCTTCACTTTGACTTGTTTTCTGTCATTCTGGTGTGCTAGGTTTGGTGTTGCTTACCCTGGAACTCGTGTTACCTGGTCTGACACCCACTTACCTGATAGGTTACACATAAAAACGAATACGACTGCTAGAAAATCTATAAACCCCGCTGGTGAATACAACTTCTAGAATAATGTGACTAGGAAGAGCTAGATCATCTATAAACCCCGCTGGTGAATACGACTGGAGCTAGATCATCTATAAACCCCGCTGGTGAATACGACTGCTAGAATCATCTATAAACCCTGCTGGTGAATACGACTGCTAGAATCATCTATAAACCCTGCTGGTGAATACGACTGCTAGAATCATCTATAAACCCCGATGGTGAATACGACTGCTAGATCATCTATATAAACCCCGCTGGTGAATACGACTGCTAGAATAATGTGACATATTTCCTTTGTTTCACAAAACTCTCGGTACCAGCCATGTATGGCATGCATCCATTATAAAATGGGATTCTTTTTTAACCTGTCCCAGGTTGTGGAAAACAATATTTCCAAATGACATAAGCACCTGTGGACCAAGTATTCTCGGTCCACTGTTAACAGCTTGGGATATCGGTTGGAATGATACTGTTTTGGACTGAGTCCCGTCCCATTACTCTTACCCGACTATAAGATAATGTGCTGGCTAATTTACAAGGTCAAGGTAAATATTGTTGGGCTAATGGGGGGGGGGGGGCTGAATGGGCGGGGAGGGAATAAGGTCAAGTGGTAGTGTCCGGGATCATATAGCCCCCCAATCGAACAACGCAGCCCCTGGCGCCACCCCTGCCTTTAACTTGTTCCGATTCCGTCTATCAGTTGATGAAGATATAGATATGAAGATAATTGTTCCTAAGTAAACACTCTTTATCATCTCATGTGGTGTGGTATGCTAGGAACCCAGTGACCTTTATGTGCGTGTGACACATTTCCTAATCTGTAGTGTCACAAGCACATAAAGGTCATAAAGGGCAGATAAGATGAGAACCAGATGAGAGCTTTTCATTTTTCTGTTGCTTCACAAATTTCTAGTCTTCCATACAATGAGTTCAATATTATGTGACTTCCGTACAATGAGTTCAATGTGACTTCCGTACAATGTGTTCAATCTGACTTCCGTACAATGAGTTCAATGTGACTTCCTTACAATGAGTTCAATCTAAGTTCAGTTTTTATTTGCAAGGAATTATGAAACAAATATTTTGGAAACCATCTTAGAAATTACCGAGTTAAACAAGTCTGAGTTTAGTGTGCCTGTCATTTGCAGAATGAGGTCCACAGAGGGTGAATTTAGTTATGCTAGCCTGCTATACGGGATAGCATAACTAAATTCAGTTAAATGGACTGAAGGCAATCAAAGTGGGTTCAAGCGAACTAACAACTGTAAAACAACCATCATCAAGAGGTACATCTAAAGTATAATAGATCAACTTGTGATCTTATTTTCTATATATATAAAAGAGTAGGATCTGTTCAGATTTTCTTTCCAGACCCCTGGACTGATTTCAAATCAAATTTGGTCATTTTCATTTTTCAATTTAATTAAATAAATAAGGACAAAATTAAATTGAGCAAGGAGCTCAATCTAAAAGAATTTTTTAATTGTTTTATTTAAATTAGTTTTTTTTTAATCTAAATATTTAATTTATAAAACATTGACCGAAAAATGAACAAACAAGACAGTCAATGACTGTGGAGACATTCACCAGACTGTAAAGACTGAGAAGACTGTGACTCGGAAGACCATAAGAGTTAGTACTTTCAAATTCACTTAAAACAAGTAGTCCTAAAGAGGGACATAGCCTATGTGGTCTACGTTGAGCAGTGGGGTATCCACCCTGAAATTTGGTCCTGATTCCCCCCACCCCACATAGTCCATAGTCTGCTCCCTCCCAATTGAAGCAAACACACTTCCAAGTTCGTAAAATTCCTTTGCACATGTTGGAATTTTACAACTGATACCTCAAACTTTCCTAACTGTTGCAACCTGACATGCCCACTTCTTTAATGGTGGACCCCATTGAAACAAATTTTGATCCCAACTCTCCATTGGCCATATACACCAAATGCTATATCTTGATTGGTCGAACCCATTTTAACAAATCTGTAACCCTGTCCCAAGTAACACAAGGACCCTCCATACTAGTTATTACATATCAGCTAAACAGGCCTGATGGCTCTTGAGGAGGAGCCATTAAAAAAAATTACTATGGGGGAAGAGTTATGTCCCTGGTCGATCCCTATTTGACCTGGTGAACAAATCTGAATCCCAGTCACAACAAGGACTCTCTATACCAAAATATATGCTAACTATGCCATACGGTTCTTGAGAAGATGTTTTAAGAATAACTATTGAGGGAAAGAATTAGTCCCTGGCTCCGACCCTATTTGACTCAGTGATCCAATTCTGAATCCTAGTCACCCATACCAAATATAAGCTGAATAGCCTGATGACAATTTAAGAATTACAATTGATGGACAGTTATTTCCCTGGCTCTGCCCTTATTTGAACCGGTGACCTCATTTGAACACATCTGTATCCTTGTCACCCAAGGACCTTCCATACCAATTATAAGATAAATAGCTTGAGAAGATGTTTTTAGAATTACTATGGATGGAAAGAGTTAGGTCCCTAGCTATACCACTTTTTTTTTACCATGTGACCCCATTTGAACAGAACTGAACCCCAACCACCTAGGGATTATCCACACAAAATATGACTCATATTCTTCATCTCAATTATAAAGCTAAGAAAAATGCCTCCTTCTTTCTCATCCAGTTTCACATATCTAATTGGCTGAGAAAACAGGTATTTAGTTTTACTGACCTAACTGTCAGATTCATCACTCACACTTGGCCTTGGGAGTTTGTTATCATAAGTCATAGGTCATTTATATACAAACTCTCTAACAGGCAGAGCATTTTAGGGTTATTAATCAAAGGAGCTGTCACTCCACAATCAGATTTTGTTAACACTGCCATTTCATTTATTACTTTATAATCAATGTGACTTCTATATGGTGTTAAGTAAACATTCTGTGATGGCAGGCACCTTCCACATATCTCATAGAGCTCTGAGTATGTACTGTTTGCATGTTCTTGATTTTAGACTGATTTAAACCAAATTTGGTTGAGTCACCATGGTGGATGTTATAATGGTGTTATTTTTTTTAAAATCTAAAATTAAAAAAAAATGAAAGTGTCAATGACACTGTAGCTCAACTTTGGGAAGAAGTTAAATTGATGGCCGCTGGCAGCCATGTTTTTTGTCCGAATGACCCCAAAATGACTCGTTCCCATCTACATTCCAATTTAAACAGCCATGACAAATTCCATGATGATCAGACTAAAGCTACGACCTGTAGCCCGTATAAAGGATTTAGTCATACAAAGAGTAAAATCCAAGATGGCTGCTGGCGGCCATGTTTTTTGGCCAATCGACCCCAAAATGACTCGTTCCCATCTACATGTCATATTTAACATCCATGACAAATTTTATGATGATCTGACCAAAGGTACGACTTGTGGCCCGTGTCAAAGCATTTAGTCATGCAAAGATTAAAATCCAAGATGGCTGCCGGTGGCCTTGTTTTTTGGCCGAACGACCCCATAATTACTCGTTCCCATATATATGTCATTATTAACACCCATGACAAATTTCATGATGATCAGACGAACAGTACGACCTGTAACCCGTGCTAATTGATTTAATTTTGAAATCCAAGATGGCCGCTGGCAGCCATGTTTTTTGTCCGAATGACCCCAAAATGACTCGTTCCCATCTACATTTCAATTTAAACAGCCATGACAAATGTCATGATGATCAGACTAAAGCTACGACCTGTAGCCCGTGCTAAAGGATTTAGTCATACAAAGAGTAAAATCCAAGATGGCAACTGGCGGGCATGTTTTTTGGACAATCGACCCCAAAATGACTCGTTGTTAACATCCATGATAAATTTCATGATGATCAGACTAAAGCTACGACCTGTAGCCCGTGCTAAAATATTTAGTCATGCAAAGGGTAAAATCCAAGATGGCTGCCAGCGGCCATGATTTTTGGCCGAATGACCCCAAAATTATTCGTTCCCATCTCCATTCCAATTTCAACAGCTATGACAAATTTCATGATGATCAGACAAAAGGTACGACCTGTAGCGCGTGCTAAAGGATTTAGTCATACAAAGAGTAAAATCCAAGATGGCTGCTGGCGGCCATGTTTTTTGGCCGAATGACCCCCCAAAATGACTCGTTCCCCATCTACATGTAATTGTTAACAACCATGACAAATTTTATGATGATCCGACCAAAGGTACGACCTGTAGGCCATGCCAAAGAATTTAGTCATGCAAAGAGTAAATCTAAGATGGCTGCCGGCGGCCATGTTTTTTGGCCGAATGACCCCATAATTACTTGTTCCCATCTAAATGTCAATGTTAAGAGCCATGACAAATTTCACGATGTTCAGACCAAAGGTACGACCTGTAGCCCGTGCTAATGGATTGAATTTTGAAATCCAAGATGGCCGCTGGCGGCCATGTTTTTTGTCCGAATGACCCCAAAATTACTCGGTCCCATCTACATGTCATTATTAACATCCATGACCAATTTTATGATCGTCCGACCAAAGGTACGACCTGTAGTCCATGCCAAAGAATTTAGTCATGCAAAGAGTAAAATCGAAGATGGCTGCCGGCGGCCATGTTTTTTGGCCGAAAGACCCCAAAATTACTCGTTCCCATCTACATGTTAATATTAATATCCATGACAAATTTCATGATGATCAGTACGACCTGTAGCCTGTGCTAATGGATTGAATATTGAAATCCAAGATGGCCGCTGGTGGCCATGTTTTTTTTCCGAATGACCCCAAAAAGAATCTTTCCGGTCTAAATGTTGATGTCAACAGCTATGTCAATTTCATAATGATCCAACCAAAGGTACGACCTGTAGCCTGTATTGTTGACGAATCACACATGCACACGTGCACACACGGACGACGGACGACAAAGCCATGACAATAGCTCAAACTTTACAAAGTAAAGTTGAGCTAAAAATTAAATTGAGTAAGAAATTAATCTCAATAAAAAAATGAAAGTGTCAATGACACTGTAGCTCAACTTCGTAAAGAATTTTTTGTGATGAGCAATGAATAGAGAGATTAAAAAGGAGTGTAAAAAATGAGCAGTAAAGGATTTAGTCATACAGAGTAAAATCCAAGATGGCTGCTGGCGGCCATGATTTTGGCCAAATGACCCCAAAATTACTCGTTCCCATCTACTTGTAAATATTAACATCCATGACAAATTTCATGATGATCATATGAACAGTACGACCTGTAGCCGGTGCTAATGGATTGAATTTTGAAATCAAAGATGGCCACTGGCGGCCGTGTTTTTTGTCTGAAATGACCCCAAAATGACTATTTCCCATTTACATGTCATTATTAACATCCATGACAAATTTTATGATGATCAGACTAAAGGTACGACCTGTAGCCCGTGCTAAAGGATCTAGTCATACAAAGAGTAAAATCCAAGATGGCTGCTGGCGGCCATGTTTTTTGCCCGAATGACCCAAAAATGACTTGTTCCCATCTACATGTCATTGTTAACATCCATGACAAATTTTATGATGATCCGACCTGTAGCCCGTGTCAAAGGATTTAGTCATGCAAAGAGTAAAATCAAAGATGGCTGCCGGCGGCCATGTTTTTTTGGCCAAATGACCCCAAAATTACTCGTTCCCATCTACATGTCAATATTAACAGCCATGACAAATGTCATGATGATCAGACCAACAATACGGCCTGTAGCCCGTGCTAATTGATTGAAATCCAAGATGGCCGCTGGCGGCCATGTTTTTTTTCCTAATGACCCCAAAATGAATCATTCAGGTCTAAATGTTGATGTCAACAGCTATGACAAATTTCATAATGATCCGACCAAAGGTACGACCTGTAGCCTGTATTGTTGACGAATCACGCACACACGTACACGGACGACCAAGCCATGGCAATAGCTCAAAGTTAAGCTAAAATTGAATTTGAATAAAAAAAAAAAAAGAAGTGTTTTCTTTTCAAATCAATATTTTTGGGTTTTTGTTTTGTTTATGTTTTAAGAGTTGTGTCCCTGGCTCTGCCCCTATTCGACCCAGTGATCCCATTTGAACAAATCTGAACCCCAGTAACCCAAGGACCCTCCATACCAAATATAAGCTAAATCGGCCAAATGGTTCTTGAGAAGTCATTCTAAGAATTACTATGGAGGAATAGAGTTATGGCCCTGCTTTCGCAACTATTTGACACCATATATGAACCCATTCGGTCTTATGGTTCGGAAGAAGATGTTTAAAGAATTGTTGACGGATAATAAAAGCTCAAGACAAAATTGTGTCCAAGGACGGACAGACAGCAGACATGCCGATTCCAGTATACCCCCCAAATCTCGTTGCAGGAGGGGGGGGGGGGTATAATAATCAAAATTGGGGTTATCTGTCGGAAACCAAAATGTAATGAAATCGGGTAAAAAAAGGGCCATATCTCATGTAAAAATAATTGGACGGAACTCATGTTTGAAATTGTGCTGTATTTTTAGCTGGGAAACATTCCATAACAACTTTGGTTCAGATCAAATAATCCAAATTAGAGTTAAAGGGCAGAAACTAAAACCGCTAACGGGCGGCTGGACAGACTCATTACATAATGACTGTTTTTTCTTGACATCTACTTGGCCCACCAGCATCATATCATTTCTCATAGCAAATTAACCCATTCATGACGTGGGCTGCGCTGATGCAGCATTAAAGACCCTGTGCCAGTGCATTCTCTTATATATATATATATATAAGATAATTCACTGGTTTATATGGTCAAGGTAAATATTAGGCCAATGTATTCTCCTATATATGCGAGGCTCCCTACGGGAGAATTGCATGTATAAGATAATGCATTGGCACAGGGTTTTCACAAAATTTCAGGTGGTCCTGTTAACCCTTCCATGACTGGAACATCCTGAAATTTTGCGAAAAACTCTGCCAATGCATTCTCTTATACATGTGAGTCTCTCATGGGGAGCCTCCATATATAAGAGAATACATTGGCCTAATAATATTTACCTTGACAGATCTTTAATGCTGCACCAGAGCAGCTCCCGTCATGAAAGGGTTAACCATGGGTGAGTGTGGGGTTCATTATCCAAATTTGACGATAGGTGAAGCGGTGAGTGGTTCCTTGATCCATAGTATCGGAATGGGAGGATTGATGAAGCAGAGATATCATTCTAAAACCATGTTTATTTAATGACTTATATACAACACATGTATACCTCAGCATATCTAAGTGACCCAAGCATGATTATAGAGTGCCTGTCATTTACAGAATGAGGTCCCCCAGAGGGTGAGTTTAGTGACGCTATCCTGCATAGCGGGTTAGCATCACTAAATTCACCCTCTGGGGACCTCATTCTGCTTTGGCCTCATCTTATCTGGAAAGTTTCTTTATTATCAAATTTCTATAGAAACTTAGATTGTATTTCTTTTTTAGTTTAGTTTCTCTATATCCCCAAATTGACAGACGACACATTGCATAATCGAGGTTCCCAATGGGTGTACATCACAATATTCACCATTTGGGAACTTCAATATGAGTCTATGTCTCTCATAGCACATGAAGCCATACATAATGAGGTCACAAGAGGGAGAATTTGGTGATGCTAGCCCACTGTGCGGGATAGCGTCACTAAACTCACCCTCTGGGGACCTCATTCTGCAAATGACAGGCACACTAAACTCAGCATATCTGAGACAAACATTCAAATATTAACATTTTTTTTTCAATATCACAGAATTTATTGAAGATGATGAGGAAAATTTACATCGGTAAAATAAAACACTCTGTATCCAGGGTTCACATATCCTGTTAGTGACAGACAAAATGAGTTTTATGGCAGCAAGATACAAGGGCTGGGAACCTATGTTATACAAGGGCTGGGAACCTATGTTATACAAGGGCTGGGAACCTATGTTATACAAGGGCTGGGGCCGGGAACCTACGTTATCGATTGCTTAAAAATGGTGGCAACATATCACGCCTGGCAATTTCAAAATAAAATTTTCTATTTTTTTCTTCAAAGATATCAGCAAAAACAGACATCGAACAGAAATGTTTTAAGGAGATTTTGGTGTTCAAATTTCATAATTTCGAAAAATTGTGACAAAAGTAACTTTTGAACACTTTTATCTTCTCAACAGTCAAATTAATAGTGAGCTAGAATAAATTTATTCATTGCTCATTCGTTATTACTATACCTTATATTAAAAGCCTATGTTAATGTGTGATTTTACAATTTGCAATGTTTCCTGCCCATGAAACATTGCCGGTCACCATTTTTTGCAATGTTTACCGCTCCGACTGAAAGAGCCCAAACATCCAATTCAATGCTAATTGAGTTCCTTTAAAAGTGCCGATGTAATATAATCTGTCGCATGAATCAAAATATGTTATTTCAACACAAAAACAAGCCTTGAAATAGTGTGTCTGTCATTTGCAGAATGAGGTCCCCAGAGGGTGAGTTTAGTGATGCTACCCCGCATAGCAGGCTAGCATCACCAAATTCACCCTCTGGGGACCTCATTCTGCAAATGACAGACACACTATATCAAGGCTTGCACAAAAACAAACATGGTAGTATAACAATGTCATCAGTGAAATGCTTATTTGAATTAAATTAAGATTCCAAACTATTTTTTAAGCATATAGTATAACAGAGCTGGGGGGGGGGGGGAACTAAATAATAAATTACTGGAGAGTAGTGGCAACATGTTGTTTACTTCACCTAATAAATCTCTCAAACAAAAAAGATAGCGAATGCGCTATGTATAAACTTTGGCTAGCTCACTATGAATGACAGTTGAGAAGATAAAAGTGTTCAAGTGTCTTTAAATAATATAGCCATGTTTCGAGCTTACATATCTTCAATATTTGGTTTTTGCAGCATCCCAGATGGGTTATGAGGATCTCGCATCAATCAAAAAGCTTGATGTTATCTTTTGAATATATGGAAATAATTAATGATGTAATTGCCAGGCATCATATGTTGCCACCATTGTTTTTACCAAATTATGACGTAAACCATGTTGTTTACTTCACCTAATAAATCTCTCAAACAAAAAAGATAGTGAATGCGCTATGCATAAACTTTGGCTAGCTCACTATGAATGACAGATGAGAAGATAAAAGATAAACTTGAAAACATTCGGCCTTGTATAAATTGCCATTCACCTGGCCTTTATGGTGTATGATTTGACCAAATTATATTTTTTAACCCTTTCAGTGCCAGGTCCGATTTTTGTATCAACCCATATACCCTGTGCCAATGCATTCTCTTATATATACGAGTCCGATTTTTGTATCAACCCATATACCCTGTGCCAATGCATTCTCTTATATATACGAGTCCGATTTTTGTATCAACCCATATACCCTGTGCCAATGCATTCTCTAATATATACGAGACGACCATAGGTCGCCTCGCAAATATAAGAGAATGCATTGGCCTAACAATTTTTTAGAATTTGTTATTATTTTTTAGAATTTTTATATTTTTTTCTTATATTCTTTAACAGACATATTTTGTAGGTTTAGTGCCAGGGAATCTTACTTTTTCATGGGCATCAAAATTATTACTATGAATACTTGGTGATAGTTTTGAGTTATGCCCCTAAGGTTTTATCCAGTTTGTTTTTAAATTCGCTATAGCATACTTAAGCATACCCAAAACAATTTTTTTAGGGCCGATTTTACAGACCATAAATTAGGGCCGATGAGATCGGCCCCTGGCACTGAAAGGGTTAAACAGCAATATTGGACGATATTGCATTGTTATAAATAATTTAAAATCAAGAATGACAAATGAAAACACTAAACTGCCAATCACTTTCTCATTTGTCTCTTCCTTTTACTGTCAATAGGGCCAGGAACCAGTCACACTAATTACAGTAATGCTCTAATTAATCGACTCCTTAACCACAGCAGAATTATGGGTAACTTTTTAGGATTTAGTCGGAAATATGGCTTGTTGCCATTCATCGGAAAGCTCTCCCCAAGAGCTTTCTGATGAATGGCAACAAGCCATATTTCTGACTAAATCCTGAAAAGTTACCCATTATTCTGATGTGGTTAAAGGAGTCGATTAATTAGGGCATTACTGTAAGTCTCCAATCCAAAACGATTTTGATTTTAAATTTCTTGAAAACATTTGTCTGACAGGATAAACTAGAACAAGAGCTGTGGAACTTCAAAATACACATTCAAAAATCAGTTAATGTTAAATATTCATATTTATAACTGAAATTTACATGGAAAATAGGTATCTATTGTGCCCTGTTTTTGAACATTCAAACACACCTCAACCATTTAACAGATGTTCGTAAAATTATTCGTAACATTATTCTGATGTGGTTAAAGGAGTTGATTAATTAGGGCATTACTGTAAGTCTCCAATCCAAAACGATTTTGATTTTAAATTTCTTGAAAACATTTGTCTGACAGGATAAACTAGTACAAGAGCTGTGGAACTTCAAAATACACATTCAAAAATCAGTTAATGTTAAATATTCATATTTATAACTGAAATTTACATGGAAAATAGGTATCTATTGTGCCCTGTTTTTGAACATTCAAACACACCTCAACCATTTAACAGATGTTCGTAAAATGAAAATAATCCCTTTCAATCGTAAGTACAATAACTCCTGCAACAAATATCAAGCACCTCCACTGCATGAGTTCCAGATAACAGCTGTCCGAACATCAGAAGCGATGCTTTAGAGATTACATTAGTGACGTAGGTTCCTGAATGTCTGAAGCGACGGTTTAGAGATTACATTAGTGACATAGGTTCCTGAACGACTGAAGCGATGCTTTAGAGATTACATTAGTGACGTAGGTTCCTGAAGCGACGCTTTAGAGATTACATTAGTGACATAGGTTCCTGAACGACTGAAGCGACAGTTTAGAGATTACATTAGTGACGTACGTTCCTGAACGTCTGAAGCGATGCTTTAGAGATTACATTAGTGAAGTAGGTTCCTGAACGACTGAAGCGACGGTTTAGAGATTACATTAGTGACGTTGGTTCCTGATCGACTGAAGCAACGGTTTATAGATTACATTAGTGACGTTATTTCCTGATCGACTGAAGCGACGGTTTATAGATTGCATTAGTGACATAAGTTCATGAACGTCTGAAGCGATGGTTTAGAGGCATTAGTGACGTTGAATCCTAGCCCTGGTCAAAGCATTTAAAATGTAAAAAAAATGGGGAATGGAGGAACTGAAAGGAAATAATGAATTTATAAAGGCACACTCCAGTTTAACCCTTTCTATACTAAATGGACTCTTCCACCAGTTATAAACGTGTAGATTGGAATGGTCTATTATTCATCTTGAGGGATGTAATCTCTCTGCCTATCATCAGCTTATAGCGGACATCCCCCACAAATGAAAAATGGACCATTCCAATGTTTACTTTTAAAACTGATTGGGAGTGCCCAATCAGCAATGAAGGTGTTAAACTGGGCATGTCTCTTTAAATCTTTCATGACGGGAGCTGCGCTGGTGCAGCATTAAAGATCTTGTGCCAGTGCATTCTCTTATATATGAGAATCTCCCATAGGGAGCCTCGCATAAGAGATTGCACTGGCTTACAAGGTCAAGGTAAATGTTATTGGGCCAATGTATTCTCTTATATATGCGAGGTTCCCTATGAGAGACTCACATATATATAAGAGAATGCATTGGTGCAGGGTTTTCGCAAAATATCAGGAAGCTCCAGTCATGGAAAGGTTAATGTGATAAAAACAAATGATCAAATAGCTGCTAGAAGTCATAGCCATGAGATACACAAATTGAAAATGAGGAATGACATATATCTCCCAAAATGGAGAACTCTCAAAAACAAGTTGTCATGACAACAAAATAAATTATGAGGGATGATTTGTAACATGTGCATATCAAGTGATATTCACCCACATTTGTCATAGAAATAAAATACCATGGTAACACCCACAACTCGCGAGTCCTGAAAAAGTATTCACAGTGCACAGTGATAGAGAGGAAACACGAATAAATTAAATATGGGCCTCCGACCTAAGTCACAAGGTTTTCCGATATTGTGAGCATTTATTCCGTCATCTATGAATGATTTAATAAGAAGCACTATGGAAATGAACAAGGTTTCACAAACGTACTTCCATGTCAGATAAGGTAAAAGTTGGATATTAAAAGTATCAGCCATGTTTTTGTGCGTTCCATCGCTTGTAATATGGATATTTCCACAGCTGTCAATCAAAATAAGTATATGTGACCCGCCATATCAAATCCAGTCGTAAGTCGGGATTTTTTTTACCCTGTGCCAATGCATTCTCTTATATATGCAAGTCGACCATAGGTAGGTCGCCTCGCATATATAAGAGAATGCATTGGCCTAACAATTTTTTATCATTTTTTTTAAATAAATGTTTCTTATTTATTTGAGCAGCAATCATCTGCAGTGTATCATAGAAAGTGCTATGTGCCGCCCACTATGACTTGCTGTGGAGTCATCCAATAACAATATATATAAAGGCTGTGTTGAAATAATAGTTATTTATAGTCTGCGATTAGATTCCAGTAGCAATCACAATCAGTTGTCACCAAACAGAGGTGGATTGTGGTAAAAAGCACTATGAGAAGAGAGACAACAGCCCATAAATTATAACGAAATATGATCAATCGGGCAAATATCTTAGTTCAAAGGAATAATCCTGGCTTATGTACTAGTAACTGAGTAAACTGACCAATTGGAATCCCGGACTCTGAAAATCAACATTCAAGCGAACAGGAGTGCTCAACTCTGATGTACGGAAGTGTATTTAGGACAAGGCAAGAACCATACTCAAAACTCATTGACTCCTCAACCACAGCAGAATTATGGGTAACTTTTCAGGATTTAGTCGGAAATATGGCTTGTTGCCATTCATCGGAAAGCTCTCACTGAGAGCTTTCCGATGAATGGCAACAAGCCATATTTCCGACTAAATCCTGAAAAGTTACCCATAATTATGCTGTGGTTGAGGAGTCGATTATATTCAAACCCCAAAATTATCTATAAATAATTTTGTAAGAGGTATCTCAAAATATACCTACATGTACATGGCAGATTTCCAATAAATATGTCAATATACTGCTGAAAATATGCATTTTGTTTCTTATATCTTTCGATTGTACTGGTTCAATTTTTTATTAGGTGGTTGCATAAAAATTTCAACTCTACATCATGGGAAGAAATTATGAGATTTAAAAATATTTTCATGTTTCATAACGCAATGACGCAATGTACTATTTCTGGACATTCTGTTTCCAGAATTCAGACGATTGCAAATGACACCGTTTTTGTATGGGACGGTATATTGTATTCGAAGTAATAGTTTTTGTGACTTCAATGCATCTTTCTGTGAAATATAATGCTTGCATAAATTTAGTTCAGGTATTTATCAAATGTATTTTGATAGCGGGGAAACAATAAAAAGCGAAAATTTTATTAGGTGCATTTTGGAGTGAAAACTGCGACGTGGCTTTAAAACTTTGTCTGTTTCAATGTTAGATCTTTCTTGTAATATTCTCCGATTCAATGTTAGATCTTTCTTGTAATATTCTCTGATATGAAAGGAGCTTCACCATGAGAAAGGATTATTAGAAGAAATAATGACTCCCAAAAAACAGAAATCAGATGGGTGTGTTATAAAGACAGAAACACGTATGATTTCAGCTAACAATTTATAACACTTGAAATGTGATCAGAGAAGAGTAGCACATGGAATTCTACTGCCGTCTCTCATGTGCTAGTTCACTATTTATCTTGTTCGGGCATGAGATGTAAGTAATAGTTACATTAATTATTGGAATACAATACCACGGCAGTCTCACTATTTGTGGCAAACTGTCATCAGAATAAGTGTCAATGTGAAAATTATTATTATACCAGTGCAATTTAACATATCATTTATTTCCACATATATTTCTGTTTTTGAGTCTCAGGGGATACAATCTTATAAAGTTCTCCGATGGTATACAGTAATGCCCTAAGTAATCGTCCTCTTAACCAAAGCAGAATTATGGGTAACTTTTCAGGATTTAGTCGGAAATATGGCTTGTTGCCATTCATCGGAAAGCTCTCTAAATTAATCAACTTTCATTAAATTTCATTCACTCCTATCTATAATATCACTGTTTTCACTCTGAAAACTGACTTTTATCATTCTAACTCCATAACCTCACTATGTGAAAGACAGGTCACTACATACATCAAGTCTCGGTCTACACCACCTTGGGATATCAGTTGGGTTGATGCTGTTTTGGACCAAGTCCCGTCCTGTTACTCTTCTATAACAAACTTTCATTCAATGGACTTACTACAGGTACACGTGAACCCATGAATATGATGATTAATCATCTGAAATGTCTGTGATTAATCTGTCTTCAAAATGATATATCACCATGATAGAAAAGGTAAAGTGATGATATGATCGTTTAATGTATTGTTTACGTGCATTTTCAGATTACGCAACAAATCAAATTCTCTGAAAAACAAGGGTTTATTTAGTTATAAATATCGTTGCTTTCACATTTAACGACCCACTGGTAAACGCAGGTTTGATATCATTATGCTTGGGGAAAGGCTTCCATCTATGTTCAAATACACAAAGCATCCATTTGACCTAATCTGAAGACATACAGGCAAGATACTCCCGTCTATGATTATGGGCGTAAAGTCCGTGATAAAAAAGTAACGTGATGGGACCCATCCAAAACAGCATCATCCCAACTGATATATCCGAGCTGTAGTCGACTGAGAATACTTGGTCTAGCCGCTACAGGGCTTGAAAAGCCTATAATACCAACACAGTTCAATCTGAAGTCAACCTAAACTAAGTCTGCAATAGTGTGTCTGTCATTTACAGAATGAGCTCCCCAGAATTTAGTGATGCTATCCCACACAGCAGGCTAGTATCACTAAATTCACCCTCTGGGGACCTCATTCTGCTCAGGCCTCATATTCTGAGAAGTATCTATAGTCTCAAATTAACATTGTTTTTAGTTAATTTTTCCCTCCAGTTTCTATATCCCCTAATTTGCAGAAGATAAAATGCATAATCCAAGTGACTAAGGAGTGAACATCACGAACTTCCACTGGGGAAATTCAATCTGATCCTCGGTCTCCCATAGCAATTGAGGCATCAGCAGAATGAGGTTCCCCGAGGGTGAATTTGGTGATGTTAGCCCACTGGGTAGGGAACCTTCACTAAATCACTCTCTGGGGACCTCATTCTGCAAATGTCAGACACACTATATCCAGGGTTGTGTGAAATACAGTAATGCCCAAAGTAATTGACCACTTAACTAAAACAGAATTATGGGTAACTTTTCAGGATTTAGTCGGAAATATGGCTTGTTGCCATTGATGAATGGCAACAAGCCATATTTCCGACTAAATCCTGAAAAGTTACCCATAATTCTGCTGTGGTTTAGTGGTCAATTACTTTGGGCATTACTGTACATGGCTCGACAAGCCTCTAAATCCAATACAGTTCAATGTGAACTCTCGTTATGGGAACTTTCTATTAACCCTATCATGACTGGAGCTTCCTCAATTTTTATGAAGACCCTGTGCCAATGCATTCTCTTACATATACGAGTCATCCATTGGGTGCCTCACATATATAAGAGAATGCATTGGCCTAACAATATTTACCTTTACCTTGTAAACCAGTGTATTCTCTTATATATGCGAGGCTCCCTATGGTCGACTCGCATATATAAGAGAATGCACTGGCACAGGGTCATTAATGCTGCACCAGTACAGCTCCCGTCATGAAATGGTTAAAAATACATATCTATATCTGTCTATATGGGAATTTATAAATATCTGTTCTCTGCAAATAATATACAGGAATTTGGATGAGAGCATGAGGCTTTTTATATTTTTTTTCTCCATAATTCCTTGAAATTACCAATGTATAGATTACTTCAATTCTCCAAAAAGTCTATAAAAGCTCTTATCAGTAAATCTTGAACAGAAAACTGTCTAAATTTCTAATTCTTTAACCTTTTCATGATGGGGCTGCGCTGGTGCCGCATTAACCCTTTACCCAACAAACCGGCCAAAACCGGCCAAATAAAGCTTCAACAGCCTAAAATATCTTCGGTCTTTCTCAATAAAACCATACAAATATGGATATCATTGGAACCGGTTATACCCTGTGCCAATGCATTCTCTTATATATGCGAGTCGACCATAGGTCACCTCGCATATATAAGAGAATGCATTGGCCTAAACAAAATCTTTTTTTAACACTTTTTACCATTTTTTCTTACATTCTTTAACAATTTTATAATTTTTAATGTGTTAAGCCAATGCATTCTCTTATATATGCGAGGCGACCTATGGTCGACTCGCATATATAAGAGAATGCATTGGCATAGGGCCCTTCTGTTGGGTAAAGGGTTAAAGATCGTTCTCTTATATATATGGGAGACTCTCATATATCATAGAATGCATTGGCACAGGGTTTTTTTTTTAATTTCAAGAAGCTCCAATCATGGAAGGGTTAAATATATTTTATGGACTCTATGAAATCATCGCCAATAAGTTATAAAATTATCCCATTTGTGAATCCCATCTGTGCTGTTATAATGAACACAGATTCTGGAAAATGAACAGATGATTATCTTAACTCTATCTATACTAAATATTCATTGATGAGTATTTCCCTTAGGGAATGTTCAGATAATAAGTTCAACAAACAACCATAGTTCATTTGTTGAACTTATTATCTGAACATTTCGCATCAAAGAATATGAATTCTTCAGCACTTGTATTATCTGCTCATATTTTCTGAACATCCCTCCAGATTGATAATAGACCATTCCGATGTATACTTTTATAACTGAATTAGAGAATCCATTTAGTATTGAAAGGGATAAAGTAGTCCCTACAATGTGAAACCATTGAAACAAAATAAATGTGGATCGTCGTAACAATAACATGGAGACATCTCCTCTGTAGTCCCAGAGCCTGTAACATTGCAATCTCCACCAGTAGTTTAAGAGCCCATCTGTAGAATTACAATCTCCACCAGTAGTTTAGGAGCCCATCTCTGGCATTGCACAAACTGTATGCAGATCACTGAAAGCAGTCGAGTATCTTACTGAAAATCCGAGTTCCAATCCCATCCCTTGGCTTGTCAAATAACTTATAGGCTGGTCACTGTATTCCAATTCCATCTGTACCTGTGTAAGAACTACAGAATCATTGAAGATAAATGGCCAGTCAAATAAATAAATAATAGGCTGGTCCACTGCGTTCCAATTGTACTAGTTCTGGGAATGATGATCACGAGCAGACCTATAGCACTGCACAAACTGTAGGCAGACGATCGAAAATAGCGATGTCAGGTAATACTTCACTAGGTTCCAATCCCATCTGTACCAGTACTGTGGCATCCTTGAAAAGAAGTGGCTTGTCATATAAATTATGAACTGGTCCATTGCATTCCAATTCCATTTACTGGATATGAAGATCTATAGAACACCATGAACTTTGTCAGAGTAAGCACTGCACGATCCGTGAAAGAACTGACTTGTTTAACCCTTTCAGTGCCAAGTCCGATTTTTGTATCAACCCTTATTTCCTTGATCATTTTTCAAATTTATTGATTATAATAATGTGATACATTGATGGAAAGAGCTCAAATGTATCACATTATTATAATCAATAAATTTGAAAAATGATCACGGAAATATGAGTTGATACAAAATTCAAACTTGGCACCGAAAGGGTTAATAACTTATGGAAAGTTCCACTCCATCTGTAGAGAAGCCTTCAAATATTAGTCAATGAAGGCAGTCGCAGAACATACACTGTGCTCAGATCAATGAAGGCAGTCGCAGAACATACACTGTGCTCAGATCAATGAAGGCAGTCACTTGTTAAGTAACTTCTGGAACATTCCACTATGTTTGAGTTGCATCATTCTCTAAAAACCAGTGAAGGAACTATATAAGATCCTTCATAGAAGGGACTTCTTAAAATAACACCAAGAATAGACCGCCAGCTTCCATGTGTATTCGACCGTCTTAAAATAACACCCAAGAATGGATCACTGACTTCCATCTGTATTCGACTGCCGTTGGGATGGTTAACCTACGATAAGTTTTAACCCTCCGTATTTGACTGCCGTTGGATGGTTAACATATGAGAACTTTTAACCCTCCATAATCGACTGTCATTGGATGGTTAACCTACGAGAAGTTTTAACCCTTATAAGCACAGAACAGACCGATCACTGAATATCATCGCGGTGTGATGCTAACTTTTAGAGAGGGGCGGCCGTAGGGGTCCGCGTTGTGTGAGTCCCCTCGAATCGTTTATATGTGTAGTTTATGAACACCCAGTCTTTATATTTCGAGTCACTTTTTTCACGTTGTTCGTCCCTATGCTGCTGTTTCTGTGTCTGAGTTGAATCTGCAATGATTAAAAATATATAAATGCTTTTGATTTTGTCTGCATCAATGATAATAATTTGATTTTTATTGGCAATGAAATATGAGAATCTATACCATGATTGTCTGTGCTATTGTGTGTGTAACGGACTATTTGTAAATTTGATCTTTACATCCTACTATGGGTATAAATTTCTACTGTAGGTGTACATTTCTACTGTGGGTTTAAATTTTCAAATGTCATTTCATGGGCTAAATGTTTATACTGATAGTCGGAAATAGTTAAATTGATATAAAATTGGCAGTTGTTATAATATCAATTAAATATGAGGAAAATTGCCTGAATTTCAATCAAACGTAGCTTGCTATAGTGTTTTATTAATTAGATATGACATGTTTGTCCAGAATAACATTTTATCGAACTAGGCTAATATCGCCCTTAATCCGAGTAATATGGATTTGCGACATCTCCAATCTGAGTAATATGAATTTACGAAATGCCGAAAAAACTGATTCACTGCTATAAAATAACGTGTTTTTTAAAATGACACTCATATGAAAAAGTTGTCAGTTACTAAGAAGCGATCTAAATAATATTAGGATATTACTTGGTTGGTTTGATATGATTGGCCTGACATCAGCCCTCGGTAACCTCATATCAGCCTTCGACCTTCGGGCTATTCATTCATTTGAAAGAATATACAGATAATATCCAACGATCAGTAGGTATCCAGTGAATCGCGATAGACTATCAAACAGTCTGCGTATCTTATCGTGTCATGTACATCGCAATACAGGAAATCAAGTAATTTCTGAAGATGGTCATGTGTAAAAAAAAAAAAACCTACAATTATCTCTCAAGTTTACAGGTCTATTTAACTCATTTAGCTAAGTATTAAACTGCAATCTACAGTAATGCTCTAATTAATCGACCTCTTAACCACAGCAGAATTATGGGTAACTTTTCAGGATTTAGTCGGAAATATGGCTTGTTGCCATTCATCGGAAAGCTCTTGGTCGATTAATTAGAGCATTACTGTAGTTAAAAATTAACTCTATCACCAGTTATAAACTGTTCTAATAATTCAAGTGGTATTCATTTGGGAACACTAATTTAGTGTACAGACCTTCTCAAAAGTAATGGCCCTCCCGACCGCGTTGGAGTAACGTTACGACCGCGTTGATCCAACGCGGTCGTAACGTTACTCCAACGCGGTCATGATTTTTTCTCAACGCGGTCGAGGAAACCGTCAATGCAACATAATGCGGTCGGCATGACCACCAACGCAACAAACGCGGTCGAGATAACCGTCAACGCAACAAAACGAGGTTGGGAGAATAGCTTATCAACTGTAATAATAATTATTGAATAACATTGTAAACAAGAACTTTGAGACATGAACTCATTTTATTAAAAAAACATTAAATTGAAAAGAGAAAATGAACGACGGCCACCAATTTTAGTTTCATACAATTTTCTGATAGGAAACAGAACGAAGTGTTGTAATCAATCGAGACAGTGACCGTGTGTTCGGCTTGGGTGATGCATGATTTATTGGTGATGTTTTACATTTACATTTAGAATTTTTCTGGAGAAAAAAATATTAATAAATGCAGATCACATCGATCGCGCTGCACGAATTAATAGAGATGCAATTGAGATTTCTAACAAACAAAAAACTTTGAGTTCACGTCGCAATGTACATGTACATGTACATGTATTCTTTGAATATTTAATATTCAGCGTCACCTCCTAATAAAGGTCAATAACCTGTACACCAAGGGTCCGATGTCATTTGAAATCTTCGTGAGGGTACGATAAAA
This sequence comes from Siphonodentalium dalli, assembly GCA_032622095.1. Taxonomy (NCBI): domain Eukaryota; kingdom Metazoa; phylum Mollusca; class Scaphopoda; order Gadilida; family Siphonodentaliidae; genus Siphonodentalium; species Siphonodentalium dalli. The sequence continues at coordinate 200,765,374 of CP136067.1, read as the reverse complement.
CACACATCTACATTTACACGCACGTTCGTAATTGACACATGGATATACATGTACAGTGATGCAAATAATTTAGAATATTAATTATCCATGTGTTGTAAAATACATGTAAAACAAACAGCGCTCAGATATTGGTTACCAGTGATTTGTCACTTTAACCAACAGACCGCGGATCAAAAGCATGCCGCGAATGATTGACAGCGGTGTCAATAGACGCAAATACAATACGGGGCGTGTCTTCAGTAAAGTTGAAAGTGATACCATGTGACTCAAACGGAATTCTCGATTGAAAACGTGCTGTCATAACTTCGTCGGTTTTGATTGGGTAGTGACCACTCGATGAAGTCTTGTTCAGGTGTTACTTAATTCATTGATGATGAAATAACGAAATCATTCGTATTCAATGGTGCTTCGAAGAGACCAACAATGTATAATCCGCTATTGTGTAGGCAAGCATATGATAAATATTAACTTTCTTTTTACCGTAGGATATATAAGTTGAATAATTTTGTTAAATTCATTTTTTTTTTCACCGGAATTAAATCACTGCAATTCAATTATTTATTTGTCTTCATCAAATATTTGAAAACAATGTACAATGTACATTTGAAGATCCAAGCGCCGTCCGACGCAGTAGATACCAAATTAGACAAATTTTTTTTCTTCTAGATTTCCGGGTTATAAAAGAAAACTTGAATATAGTCAACATCAATTATTATGTCACAGAAATCGCAAAAAAACCCCACACAAATGTCCACCGTTTTATTATCGTTCTATATTCACATATGTTTGTGGTTTTACATTGAAAACGAGTACAAACTATCATAATTTAAACGCTCTTTATTACATACCACAGTTCGGTGTAAACATGGACGCTCTTTATTAGAAGCGATAATTTGAATTTTTTTGCAAGACTGACAACAAGTGAGTTAAATGTATTCTCTTGAAAGCCGATATCTAGTCATCAAAACCTCATATAATAAAAAGTTCTTTTGCACATATATTTACAGTGTTCTCCGAAATTCGTTATCATTTCTACTGACAAGTATACATCGTAAAATATTAACAATTCAAATCACAAGTCTACAGTCGACACATAATGGCTTACCCATTTGATTTCAAACGCCGATGCCGGACAAAATATATACGGTAATTTAATGTCTCGCTAAAAAAAAAACACACACACACCACCACCAGATAATTTTCTGTAACTCCACCCATATTTGAAAATCGATTGATATGTGTACATGCATTATGTAAAAATCGGCATGACCGCCAACGCAACAAACGCGGTCAAGTTAACCGTCAACGCAACAAACGCAGTCGAGATAACCGCCAACGAAATGGAATGTTTCCAAAATAATACAATGTTGTTTGCGTGACGAGAGTAATGCATTCTGATTAGTGTTAAATGTTTTACATATAGGCCCACATTTAGATTTTTCCGGGAAAAAAACTAATAAATAAATGTAGATCACGTTGATCACAACGCGGTCGAGTAAACCGTCACGCAACAAACGCAGTCGAGATAACCCTCAACGAAATGGAACGTTTCCAAAATAATACAATGTTGTTAACATGATGGGAGTAATGCATGATAGATTTGTGTTAAAATGTTTTACATATTGGCCCACATTTAGATTTTTTCCGGGAAAAAATAATAAATTAATGTAAATCACGTTGATCGCGCTGCACGAATTAATGGAAACGTAATCGAGACTGCTAACAAACAAAACATATTGATGTCACGTCGCTATGTATGTAAATGTACATGTATGTGTGTTATTTGAATATTTAATATTCAGCATCATATCCGATTAAATGTCGATTACCTGTACGCTCATGTATAGACCAAGGGTATTGTGTCAGTTCCGATGTCGACCGAAACTGTATGAAACAATAAAGCGCGTTTATATACGCCATAAACAAACGCCATGAAAAATTCCAGAAATGTTCACGACGCTCGTTATGTATACCACTATACACGTGCATGTACATGTAGCATTAAATAAACCAATAATCATTATAAAATAAACACGATTTGTGATTTATGTCGAAGAATACCATGACTTGATTATTCGGGCTTTCATTAGCCTCTCGTCGGCAGTTCGTAAAATATTATCCAGATATCAGTGCCCCTTTAATACAAGGAAACCATAACTTCCCCATCGCGAACCTCTATTGGACCACGCACGCTGCTGAATGGTGACATTGTCTCGTTCTTTGAAGTTATTATTAAATTTAGATCAAAGGAATTTCTGCAAGATATTTTTATACCATGTAGCAACTTTGTGAAGATGACTCCTCCTACCAGCTTGTATTCTGTATTGATTGACTGTGATTCAAACACAGAATTCTCGACTGGACACGTGCAAGCATAATTTGTCTGTTTTGATTGGCTAGCGGACATCGTGTGCCACAATGATCACTCAATGAGGCCGTGCCGCTTTCATGATGATGAAATAAACTTACTCAACGTGGCTTCGAAGAGACGTTACATGTTTCAGTAATTGTCCGCTATTGTATTGGCAAGCATACATGTATGGTAAATATTAGCTTACTTTTTACCGTACTAGTAGTATATATAAGTTTAATAATTCAGTTAAATTCTGTTTTTCTCACCAGAATTAAATCACTGCAATTCAGTTTATTTATGTGTCCTCATCAAATATTTAAAAACAAAACATATACATTTGAAAACGTGTGTGCGACTGTGCGTTGATCCTTAGCGCAACGTGTTTAACGTAAACGCGGTCTGCGTTAAACTTCAACGCAGTCTGCGTTAAACTTCAACGCGGTCGTAACGTATCACCAACGCGTTATCAACGCAAAAAACGCGTTACGTTGGCGTTACGACCGCATTACGACCACGTTGAGGACCGCGTTAAAAGGGCCACTTATTTTGAGAAGGTGTGTATAGTGATATGTATCATATCGTTGATCATGCATTGCGATTCATATCGTATCATGAACAAGTGTATTGTTAAAGCCCTAGTATTCTGTTTTAACAGTGCTAAAGTCGCAAGTGACTTGCAGACAGCGTATTCTGACAGTGAATTTGTAATACTTACTCCACTTGAGATCAATATCGGGAAATTCTGGGAAATTTTTCGTGTCGTCAATACCCTTGACTTCCACTGGAATGGCTGCAGGTCTCTCTCTGAAAACAGTATTCATAGGTCGGTTAACCCTCTCGTTAATAAATGGATTCTCTCATTCAGTTATAAATGTATACATTGGAATGGTATATTTATTTGGAGGGAACTTCAGGTAATAAGCTGACGACAGATAGATGAAAAGCTTATACAGAAGTATTCATATCCTTTGGAGGGAAATGTTCAGATAATAAGTTCAACAAAGGTCCTATGTTGAACATATTATATGAACATTTCCTGTGGGAACTACTCGTCAAGGGTTAAAAATCAGAGTCTATATTGGAACTGTCTATAATTCATTTGGAGGGGTGTTGTAATAAAAAGTGCAGAAGAAATAGGATTCCTATTTATTCATTTGGAGGGAATTTTTTGATAATTAATTCAATAAACGGCTAAGGCTGTATGTCAAAATGATTATCCGAACATTCCCCATGTGATCTGATCATTAGTGAGCATTTAGTTAAAAAGTTGGGGTTTTGTGTAATTTTTTAATGGCTATGTCTATATCAACACTGAGTGAACGAGGCCAAAACACACCTGGATCAGGTCTACATGGAGTATATCGAGACACTGGGAGAACATTTGCTCAGATGCTTGAATACAGATTATCTCCCTTTGACCACGACCTCAATCCCAAGTTCATTGTGATTTGATCCCAAGTTCATCTGTCGTTGGACGACTTACAACTTGACGAACATTACACCTTACTGACTGATTCAATGGTGACATTCATTCGTAGCAGGAAAGGATATTGTACTGTTTATAAAATCTCTTATTCATAGCCTTTAATAGTGACTCAAGGACTTTGAAGTGGGTTAACCCTTTACCCAACAAACCGGCCAAATAAAGCTTCAACAGCCTAAAATATCTTCGGTCTGTCTCAATAGAACCATACAAATATGGATATCATTGGAACCGGCTCCTTGACCACATTGTGATAGTTACAGTTATGCCCTGTGCCAATGCATTCTCTTATATATGCGAGTCGACCATAGGTCGCCTCGCATATATAAGAGAATGCATTGGCCTAACAATTTTTTATCATTTTTTTTTAAATAAATGTTTCTGACAATTTTTAGGACATAAAATAAAAAACATCCATTACCCTGCAGGGAGCCCCACACATATATAGAAGCATATAGAAGAGTGTCGTCTGCTCATGTTTGTCTGGGGCTCTGTATGGGTGAAATTATAAAATTGTTGAAGAACACAAGAAAAAATTATTAAAATTGTAAAAAATTGTTAGGCCAATGCATTCTCTTATATATGCGAGGCGACCTATGGTCGACTCGCATATATAAGAGAATGCATTGGCACAGGGTAAAAAAATCCCGACTTCCGACTGGATTTGATATGGTGGGTCACATATTTGGTTTTACAACCTTTATGTAAGGACAGTACCTCAACGTGACTTAACCCTTTACCCAACAAAACGGCCCAAAACGCCCAAATAAAGCTTCAACAGCCTAAAATATCTTTGGTCTGTCTCAACACCATACAAATATGGATATCATTGGAACCGTTTCATTGACCACATTGTGATGGCTACAGTTATGCCCTGTGCCAATGCATTATCTTATATATGCGAGTCAACCATAGGTCGCCTCGCATATATAAGAGAATGCATTGGCCTAAAAAAAATCTTTTTCTTACATTCTTTTAACAATTTTATAATTTTTTCTTACATTTTTTAACAATTTTTATAATATTTTTCTACATTCTTTGACAATTTTATCATTTTTAATATGTGTTAAGCCAATGCATTCTCTTATATATGCGAGGCGACCTATGGTCGACTCGCATATATAAGAGAATGCATTGGCACAGAGCCGTTCTGTTGGGTAAAGGGTTAAACTCACCTGATATGATCCCAATCCATCGTCTTGAAGAAAACATGGCTTTTTATTTCCTCGAGGCTGTTAGCACCAATTCTATGTTCTGTATCACAGCAAAAGCTGCAAGGATAGGAAGGAATACAATGTTACCAGGAAGGAATACAATGTTACCAGGAAGGAATACAATGTTACCAACGGTAACCAACCAAATGGAGACCTAATTCATATCAATAGGCTCAGATTTTAGAGTTTGGGTTCAGGTTTTGGTTTAGAGTTCTGGTTTGGGTACAGTACCAGAGCTGTTAAGTTTCACGGATTGTCCGTGAGACTCCCGGATCGCCACGCCAATTCTGCAAATACGGATAACCCCCAATATCTCCCGGATTCAGCAAAACTCCGCATTCAAATCCAAAAAACGATGTTTTCTTATTTTTCGAATTCGTGAAATTGCCGGGATTTCCCAAATGACAGTGATTTCCTTATTTTTTCGGTACCGTAAATACCCACTCATCAACATTCACTGTTGATGTTCCCTCTGATTGACGACTGATATTAATTGATTTTCACACTCTGGTGAAGCCACACACATAAAAGTTGTAGTATACAATATGTATAATCACAAGTGTGCAGCTGTATTGTTAGCCCTCAATGATGAACAGTTCTTAGTAATGGATTAGTGGTATGCATTGTGAACGGAACATGTCCATTTCGTTTGCGGGTAAAATTGTAACACGTTGTCAATTTGTACTTTCGTTTTCACCCATTCATGTCCGGTTGTAACCTTTGTAACTCGGGTTCATTTTTACTTATTTTAAAGGAAGTTTGTGCTTCTTAAAATTTGTTAATAAATTGTGGAATATGTGCATTTCTTTTGGGGGTTAAACAGTAAGACGAGTCCATTTTGTAGTTTATTCCAATTTTGTATTTTCGGTTTCGCGCATATCTGGCTGTATCCGTTGAAATTCTGAGTATTTTCACTTAGTTTATACAAAGTGTCTGCTTCTTTCTCTTCAATAAATGGTGGTATCTCCCACTCACAGCAGCTCTATTACAACCACCAACAGGACATTCATTACCAATGTATTTAGGTAAAAAATAAACACAAACAGAAACTCCTAAAAACATTGTAATCTTCATAATAAAAATGACTTTTGGAACATGAACATATTTGGGCATACCTCCCGCAAAAATCTCCCGGATTGACATTTTCAAAACTTAACAGGTCTGTACAGTACCTTTGTATGATTCATAGGTCCCTAGAGTCATTACAGATTTGTACTCCTGGTGGAAATATTACGTTTTTTTGCCAGTTTATATAAATGGGTGAGGATTGGGTTTGGGTTTAGGGTTCAGATTTGGGAACTGTGTATGAGGTCCCTTGATTCATCAGAGATAGGTACTTCTCTACACTGGGAATATAAAGGTCTCTTGACAGTTTATATATATGGATCAGGTTTAGGGTTTGGGTTAACGTACTGCACCTTTGTATGAGGTCCCTTGGTTCATCAGAGATAGGTACTTCTCTACACTGGGAATATAAAGGTCTCTTGACAGTTTATATATATGGATCAGGTTTGGGTTTAGGGTTTGGGTTAACGTACTGCACCTTTGTATGAGGTCCCTTGGTTCATCAGAGATAGGTACTTCTCTACACTGGGAATATAAAGGTCTCTTGACAGTTTATATATATGGATCAGGTTTGGGTTAACGTACTGCACCTTTGTATGAGGTCCCTTGGTTCATCAGAGATAGGTACTTCTCTACACTGGGAATATAAAGGTCTCTTGACAGTTTATATATATGGATCAGGTTTAGGGTTTAGGTTAACGTACTGCACCTTTGTATGAGGTCCCTTGATTCATCAGAGATAGGTACTTCTCTACACTGGGAATATAAAGGTCTCTTGATAGTTTATATATATGGATCAGGTTTAGGGTTTGGGTTAACGTACTGCACCTTTGTATGAGGTCCCTTGGTTCATTAGAGATAGGTACTTCTGGTGGGAATATTAAGGTCTCCCTCCAGTTCATCACTTTTCTATATGTTTCCTGAGGATTCTCTGAACAAAATGGTGGATAACCTACAATATACAATAAACAATAACAAAATGGTGGATAACCTACAATATACAATAAACAATAACAAAATGGTGAATAACCTACAATACACAATAACAAAAATGGTGGATAACCTACAAGGAACAACAGAAGCTTTAGTAGAAGCTGTTTATTATTAAGTATATTCGATCACTGCAGAAGCTTTCACAACCGCTTTTGTCAAAATACCAAAAAAGAAAAGCTTTGTGACCGACCATCAACCATCTTGAACAAGCCTTGAAATAGTGAGCCTGTCATTTGCAGAATGAGGTCCCCAGAGGGTGAATTTAGTGATGCTATCCCGCACAGTGGGCTAGCATCACCAAATTCACCCTCTGGGGACCTCGTTCTGCTTAGGCCTTAGGGGAGAGCTTTCCGATGAATGGCAACAAGCCATATTCCGACTAAATCCTGAAAAGTTACCCATAATTCTGCTGTGGTTAAGGAGTCGATTAATTAGAGCATTACTGTAGCTTGTCTACATAAATACTTCATGGGTTATCTAATCTGGAATTGGTGAACTTTAACCTTACCTATTAACATTTCATACATGATGACCCCTAGTGACCACCAATCACATGCGCTTGAATAGCCGGTCTGCATGAATACTTCAGGGGCTATGTAATCCGGAGTACCAACTGTTGAATACGCCTGAAATTTAAACAAAATTGTCAATCAAATATACAGATAGACACAGTTTTTTCCCTTGGAATTTTGTTATTAACCCATGCATGAAGGGAGCTACGCTGGTGCAGCATTAAAGATCCTGTGTAGGGCTCTGCGAATCGGGCATTTACATTTTGAATCGAATCTCGAATCGAATCAGCCAAGTGTTTCCAAATCGAATCTTGAATCAAATCATTGCATCAGTGGTATCAAGCATGAAGATATTGATATCAGTGGACTGAGTGGCCGTACCGGTATCAATTTGCTCACTTGGTAATAATGAGAAGTGATCATTGGTATATAATGTAAATATTATCCATAAATGGATCAAAGTTTTGCATATAAACAATTAAGTGTGTATTTTTTGTGTCCATCTCTGCTACAAAATAATGAAACAGTATCTTAAGCAATAATGAAGCAATCACATTAATGCAGCTGAAGTTTGACATATATGACATTTTGCTAGATCAGTTACATCAGCCATGCAATGCTTCGGTGGTCTATATAGTATAGCTCAGTCTACAACAGTGTTTGTGTATGTGGTCTTTCATTGGTATCATAATCTATCCTCGCGAAAAAGCAAAGGTGTCTGTTGAGAATGCAACTGGTGCCAATGATTTGATAAAATTCGAATCAGGACAGCCAATTTCGAATCGAATTGGACAAAAGATTCCGAATCGCATCATGGGCCCTAATCCTGTGACAGTGCATTCTCTTATATAATCAAGTCTCCATTGGGAGACTCACGTATATAAGAGAATGCACTGGCTTACAAGGTCGAGGTAAATATTGTTAGGCCAATGTACTTTTTTGTGAGTATTTTTGGTAATAAACTAATTTTGATAACTAAATCAGCTTTTGGTGAAATTCCGTTGTTGTTGTTAACCCTTTACCCAACAAACCGGCCAAAACCGGCCAAATAAAGCTTCAACAGCCTAAAATATCTTCGGTCTGTCTCAATAGAACCATACAAATATGGATATCATTGGAACCGGCTCCTTGACCGCATTGTGATAGTTACAGTTATGCCCTGTGCCAAGCATTCTCTTATATATGCGAGTCGACCATAGGTCGCCTCGCATATATCAGAGAATGCATTGGCCTAAAAAAAATCTTTTTTTAACACTTTTTACCAATTTTTCTTACATTCTTTAACAATTTTATAATTTTTAATGTGTTAAGCCAATGCCTCGCATATATAAGAGAATGCATTGGCACAGGGCCCTTCTGTTGGGTAAAGGGTTAAAACTGTATGATACGGGGACCATCGAATTGGATTATGTATCTTTAACTTGGTGGGAGAATTAATTTAGTATAAAAAGGGTTGAAAAAAGTACAAACCAGTTGCCGTCGGTTTCTTTTCCAACTCTCCGCTCGTCTTTTTGAATCCATAGGATTTAGACCTGGAAGTAAAAGAGAATGTTAAACCCTTTCTTTACTGAATGAACTCACAGACTCCATTATAAAATTATACATCAGAGTTTAGTGAGTCTGTCGTTTACAGAATGAGGTCCCCGGAGGGTGAATTTAGTGACGCTATCTCGTAAAGTGGGCTAGCATCACCAAATTCACCCTCTTGGGACCTCATTCTGAATGGCCTCATCTGCTATGGGAGACATAGACTCAGATTAAAGTTCCCTCATTCTGAATATTGTGATGTACACCCATTGGGAACCTCAATTATGTGTCATCTGCCAATTTGGGGATATCGAGAAACTAAACTAAAACAGAAATAGAATCTTTGTGAAGAAGATTCTATAAAAATTTGATAATAAATAAACTTTCCAGAGAAGATGAGGCCTAAGCAGAATGAGGTCCCCAGAGGGTGAATTTAGTTATGCTAGCCCGCTATGCAGGATAGCATCACTAAATTCACCCTCTGGGGACCTCATTCTGCAAATGTCCAGCATTATATTTTCAGGTCTGCCAAGTGGGTATTTGGGAGCTAAAATTTAGCTGTATGATTTCAAACGGACTGAAATATTTGAGAAAAAACCTAGAAATAATACTGTAAGGGGTGTAATTTCATGTTTTATGGCGTCCATATTGTATTTTATTACACATTTGATCCCAGAAGTAAAGTATTATTGCTGTTCCATATTTACAAATATTCACGCATCGCCTCAACCATGAAACCGGGACAATAAAATAGAAGTATCATCACACATGACAAAACAAGCCCTGTATGTGAGTGAATAAACCTTGTACGCCTGTAATTTTTTAATGCATGGGTTCTAGGACCAGTGACGTGTAATAAACACAGAACAACACATGTGTTAATGGGTTTGTTGATATGGCACTTGTGGCATTGACACACTTCTGTCGTTTTGTGTATTTAGTTTCTCAATATAATAAAGGAAAATTCTTATCATGTATTCTAATGCACTTAGGCCAATATACCCCCGGAAACACCACATATTTGCGGGGGGTTATTCATTCAATAACCTGTCGCAATGTATAGTCCGGTTCACCGCTTCAATGTTAGATATTCCTACGCGCCAATATTGCCGTTAGCTGAATTCCTAATCTCGACCATGCCAAATCCAGCCCCGCTCAATGTTCCGTTTCACTCCATGACGTCACCCTTACGCAGTACATGCCGGCGACGTTACGGAGTAGATTATAGAGTTGGCGCCCGGTCTACTGACTTCCGTTACTAGCTCGTTGCTATATAAACAAACCAGCTACGTCGCTTTTTCGAAAATTGACAGTTAGTACATTCGCCCTGTATACATGTACAAAAGACCACACCGTTATATCCCACAAATGTCCGTGTCTCGATATCATTTGACCCCAAATTTCTTGACATGAACCGCGACAGACATGCACGGCGTGAAATACATAGCATTGAGTAAACAATTTGCCATTGTTTCAATTCAACTTCAAGTTCGCGGTAAAATCGAAACCGCAATTTGTAAGTGGTAAACATCTGAAACAGACATCAAGTACATGCAAGAACTGATTGTTGTGCATATTTATTTCTATTTGAGGTGGACATTTTTCATGTTTATCAGCATTTTTAACGATAAGAGCGATGGTAATTGAGGGACTATATTTTATCTAGCGCATTAAATTTAAAATAAAAAGTCGTGAATTGGCTGAGTGTTTTCTATGGCCGCACATTTCGTTGATAATTACGAGGCATTTGTTTGTCTAAATAATGTTTTTAAGTTCGAAGAGCATTAGAATGGGGATAACAGTGTGGTGTGTTGTGATTTCGGAAAGGTACATGGCGAATATACTGTGGCAAATACCTGTTAATGGGCTCCGGCTCCGCCGTCGCCCATTAACTAAATTTGCCACAGTATATTCGCCATGTACCTTTCCGAAATCACAAAACACCACACTGTTATCCCCTAATTAGCAAGGGACCCAAGGAACTGGGGATTCAGTTTTACTACCACCGCAGTTCCAAATCCTTGAATTAACTTTGAGCTGCTGGATGTCTTTTTGCACCTTTAGGAGATCCTGGGTGTAATTTTGCACAGAGCCTCACACACCAATAAACACAAAAAATATTAACCCTTCCATGCAGGAGATTCCTGATTTTTTACAATAACCCATAGTGAGCCTTACATATATAACAGAATACATTGGCCTAACAATATATACCATGACCTTGTAAGCCAGTGAATTGTCTTATATATGTGAGGCTCCCAATGGGAGACTTACCTATATAAGATAATGCACTGACAGAGGATCTTAAATGCTGCAACAGTGCTGCTCCAGTCGTGAAATGGATAATTATATAACACTCCCATATGGAGCCTCACACAGACCCAAGCAGACGACAGTCATCAGTGCACCGTTCTCTCTGTCTGGGGCTCCATAAAGGGTTATTATAAGAGAAATAAGTGGATATAACTTACAGGAGCCTGTGAGGTCCCTTGCTTTAGGGTGAGACAAATCTTTATAGAACTCTGTTCTGTGTGATTTTTTCAGCCCCGTACACAATCCAAAATCAGACAACTTTATGTGACCCTGAAAAGAATCAACGAAAATCGTTACAGCAGAGATCAAAATCAGACGGTTTTATGTTACCCCGAAAAGAATCAATGAAAATCATTATAGCAGAGATCAAAATCAGACGGCTTTATGTTACCCCGAAAAGAATTAACGAAAATCCTTAAGAGAAGAGATCAAAATCAGACGGCTTTATGTTACCCTGAAAAGAATCGAAAATCGTTACAGCAGAGATTCATCAAAGTAAATTAATTATTTCTTTATTTCATTCTGAAGATGGGATAGTCATAAAATTTTCTGACATTTTATGTCTTGCAATATAAGCACTGCATTCTGGGTGTGGAAATTCATTTCTGTGCAAATTTGGATATGAATTTCAGAAGAATTATATGTGGGCCACATTACTAAAGAGATGAATGTGGTTTAAGTGTGTTTTTTTAAAAGGGGATAACTCTGTGGTTGTTGGGCATAATATGTACAACCACTAAACAGTTCTCACTAAATGTGCTCCAACAGCCCCAGCAACATACCCCTCAATAAAACATACTCAAAATACATCTAAAAAATCAGCTGAATTTTGTTCAGAAATCTATCAACAGTTTGAGTATTACACCATGCTGCACTGTAAGACTTAGTGTAAGTTAGCCTAATATTCTACCTGTGTATTATTGATCAATTAGTCTATCGTCTTGAACTCAGAAAACAAGTCAGTTATTCTACCTACCACTTTTAATCATTAATGTGTAATGTTAGTTAGTGTTTGTTGTGTATTATTGGGATATGAAACACATGACACAAATTGACAGTTGACCAATCACAGATCAGGATCCTGTGTCACACACACTGGGTATATAAATATCATCATATGGTACAATGCAGTTCTACCTTCATGATAGATTCATCCCAAAATGTAAAATAGAGTTATCTTTCTTATAATACATAGATTTATCAAATTATCAAACAGTTATATCACCTGACGCACATCAAAATTTAGGAATACATCGATGATATCTGGTATTTTTGAGTGGATACCAAAAATTATATGTAACAAGGGAGCAAGACAAATGTTTAAATTTTCGTAAGCAGCTAATCACGAGTGAAAATAAGCATTTGTCTTGGTCACGAATGAAATAATTTTACGTATCCACTCAAAACATTAGATTTTTTTCTTTTTCTTTTTATAAATTCCCGCTCAGGGGACCTCATTCTGTAAATGTCCATCATCATATTCTCATGCCTGCTTGCTGTTGCTAAGAGAAACACACCATCATAAGACACGTATTACACACCATCATAAGACACGTATTACACACCATCATAAGACACGTATTACACACCATCATAAGGCACGTATTACGTAAGAGAAACACACCATCATGAGACACGTATTACACACCATCATAAGACACATATTACGTAAGAGAAACACACCATCATGAGACACGTATTACACACCATCATAAGACACGTATTACGTAAGAGAAACACACCATCATAAGACACGTATTACGTAAGAGAAACACACCATCATAAGACACATATTACGTAAGAGAAACACACCATCATAAGACACGTATTACACACCATCATAAGACACGTATTACACACCATCATAAGACACGTATTACACACCATCATAAAACACGTATTACACACCATCATAAGACACGTATTACACACGATCATAAGACACGTATTACGTAAGAGAAACACACCATCATGAGACACGTATTACACACCATCATAAGACACGTATTACGTAAGAGAAACATACCATCATAAGACACGTATTGCGTAAGAGAAACACACCATCATAAGACACATATTACGCAAGAGAAACACACCATCATAAGACACGTATTACGTAAGAGAAACACACCATCATAAGACACGTATTACGTAAGAGAAACACACCATCATAAGACACGTATTACGTAAGAGAAATAGTTGTTCTTTGCCCAATTAGAGATAAAATTAATTGCGTTCTTTAACCAATTTTAGATAAAACTAATTGACTTTTGTGGATTTTAGTTCAATAGCAGATAACATTAATTGACATTTAGTTCTTTAAGCAATTATAGATAACGGTAATTGATTTCTGGGGGAGCAGAAAAAGTTTCCCTTGAAGCAGTAATTGAATAAGCTTTGGTGGACGCAGCAAACTTTTGATGTCGCACGTAGTGGCACATAGTTTAGAGCAAAAAATATTATTCGCAAATTCAAATGTAGCATGCCGGTAACAACAAACCAACTAAAATAGCTATGCTCCAAGCCATGAAATAGTGTCTGTCATTTTCAAAATGAGGTCGTCAGAGGCTAGCACAACCAAATTCCCCATCTGGGGACCTCATTATATTATGCCTCAACTGCTATGTGAGACCTTCCCCAGTTTAAGTTGGTTACGTTCACCCATTAGTCACCTCGATTATGCAATTTATCTGCTGCATATTAGGGGATATAGAAACTTCCCAGAAACGAAAAAGTAACTAAAAACAATGTTAATTTTAAACTAAAGATACTTCCCAGAAGATGATGCCTAAGCAGAATGAGGTCACCAGAGGGTGCATTTTGGTGATACTAGCCTGCTGTGCGGAACTGATAGCGTCACTAAATTCACCCTCTGGAGACCTCAATCTGCAAATGACAGACACACTATTTACAGGCTGTGGTTTTGACTGTGTACCTAGAATTTTATTTCCAATTGACAGATCTCACCTTCGAGTCGAGTAGTAGGTTGTCTGGTTTTATATCACGGTGAATAAATCCGAGTTTGTGTATGGAGTCTATTGCTATAATCGTCTCAGTGACGTAGAATTGCGTTTGTTCCTCAGTTAGAGTGTCCTTCTCCATAAGAAGTGTCATCATATCACCTGAAGACAACAAAAATCCAGATAAACAAAGGAAGAATTGAGAATTACAAATAAGCACCATACAGGGAGATAAATAAGCACCATACAGGGAGACAAATTTCTAAAAAAAATAATAAGAATATGGGTATGCTTATTTGCGCTTATTTGGAAGATAAATTTTAACCTTCCATGATTGGAGAATCCCGAAATTTTGCAAAAAACCTATGCCAATGCATTCTCTTATATATGTCAGTCTTCCACAAGCAGCTTCAAATATATAAGATAATACATTGGACTAAAAATATTTATCTTGACCTTGTAAGCCAGTGTATTCTCTTATATATGCGAGGCTGCCTATGGAAGACTGGCATATATAAAAGAATGCACTGGCATGCTGCAGCACAACTCCTGTCAGGGTTAATGAGTATTTGTGTGGTTTAAAGAGTATTTAGTGTAGAAAGCATTAATGTCCTGTTTTGGCTTGAAGCCTCATATTATATTATGTCAATTCATTCTTGCTTTTCACACATTCTTGCTTAGTTGTGGCAGTCAAAATAGGTCTGTATGTACATGAAATACAGTAATGCCATTAATAATCAACTCCCTTAACCACAGCATAATTATGGGTAATTTTTCAGGATTTAGTCAGAAAAATGGCTTGTTGCCATTCATCGGAAAGCTCTCACTGAGAGATTTCCGATGAATAGCAACAAGCCATATTTCCGACTAAATCCTGAAAAATTACCCATAATTCTGCTGTGGTTAAGGGAGTCGATTATTAAGGGCATTGCTGTACTATGGAGAGAACTCATAGTAATATCCATGGAACAGTAGATATAGACACATTTTATATCAAGAGTGCAACATTTCGCATTTAATGAGCAGATAATTGGATAAGTTCAATAAAATAATTATCTGCAGGCAATCGGGCATACCTGAGATTTACCTGGAAATATTGATTACAGGTGAATTAGAATAAAGAATGAACTATGTATGTACTCAAGGAATTCCCTGTGTGAGGTGTATCTGTACCTGGCGTCTGTCCCTATGTGGCATATATGGGGAGAGGAGCTTTATAATCTAAGTTGCATAACTTGTGCTCCAATCCCCAGTGGTTACTCCCTCATCATTCATTACCTCCACATCATCATTTAATTGTCAATACTGTATATATTGGGAGACACAATAAATATGTTACAAACAATATATGTGTTGGCCATGCCTGAGTTTAGTCTGCCTGTCATTTGCAGAATGAGTCCCCAGAAGGTAAATTTAGTGATCCCGCATAGCAGGCTAGCATCACCAAATTCTCGCTCTGGGGACCTCATCCTGCTTAGGCCTCATCTTCCCTGGAAAGTTTCTTTATTATAAAATTTCTATAGAAAGTTCTTCACATAGATTCTATTTCTTTTTTAGTTTAGTTTCTCTATATAGCCAAATTGGCAGACAACACATTGCAAAATTGAGGTTCCCAATGGGTGTACATCACAATAATCACCATTTGGGAACTTCAATCTGAGTCTATGTCTCCCATAGCAGATGAGGCCATGCAGAATGAGATCCCAAGAGGGTGAATTTGGTGATGCTAGCCTGCTATGCGTGGTAGCATAACTAAATTCACCCTCTGGGGACCTCATTCTGCAAATGACAGGCACACTAAACTCAGGCTATACTATTCCCAAGAGCGATATATATATTGGACCCGTTGATTACGCATGTCAGATCAGAAGAACACACAAATTATTTAAACATACCGCTAGTGAGACCGATTCTCAGGTATTTTAATGTATTCATTGATCAAACAGATATGCAGTATGGGGTCATTATTCCATTTGAATACCACCCTAAACTAAATACTAAGTTTTGGGTCCAGCCCCATGTACAGTAATGCCCAAAGTATATGACCCTTTAACCACAGCAGAATTATGGGAACTTTTTCAGGATTTAGTCGGAAATATGACTTGTTGCCATTCATCGGAAAGCTCTCACCGAGAGCTTTCAGATGAATGGCAGCAAGCCATATTTCCGACTAAATCCTGAAAAATTTCCAATAATTCTGCTGTGGTTTAGGGGTAGATTATTTAGGACATTACTGTATGTAATTTTTCTTAGTTCTTTTAGTTTGTTATCCCTAATTGTTGGAAATTACATTCCAATTCGCACAAATATGTGCGATGCCAGTGTATGACACCACTCAATTTATCCTTTGGCAGTACAGCCAATGCATTAAAATACACTGTTATCGACTAATAAGGAATTTTCCCCAATAGTAGAATCAGGAAAGTTTATGTGAACATTACCTTATATATTCTTATCTCGGTTAATACTATGTGCTATATGGTCCAGCTGTATGGCCCCGATAATATTTAAATTTCTATGATATAAAACTGGCTGTACAGTTTGACTGGTATGCTGCCATTTTCTACTTTTTCTACTTGATATGTTGACATTCTAAGTTGTCCATTTGGCACTGCGGAATGCGTACCCGGGCTTGCATGTGTAGGTTACCATAGACAGGTTGAGCCCTGCAAAGCTCCATATATGGAATCATGAATACTCAAAAGTTCCATATATGGAATGCACCTCCAGAACATGACCTGTAGCACTTAAACTGTGGGAACGGGGAATGGATGAATACAATATGGCCGCAACTCAGTGATCTCGCTTATTATTGACAAAGTTGATTGGATGGATTTATGGTCCAGGCAAAGGGAGGTAATCCCAGTATTTGTTTATCAATTGCTTCACCTTTTCTTTACTAAATTGATTCTCCCATTAAGTAATAAAATTATACATTGGAATGGTTCATTATTCATGCAGGGAAAATGAGCAGACGACAGACAGACTAAAAAGGTAATACAAGTGTAGAAGAATTCTTAAAAGGTAAAATTCACAGTTAGCAACCCTTTTCAAACCCATACTGAACTTTCCCTCTACTTCCATCAGATGAAAACTGTGTAAAGATATACATGCTATATCCATCTACTATACATGTAACTCATATATTACTTTCATCATATATACTAGTATATATGTTTTAAAAAAAATGCATGATTATATCCATATTGATCATAATAAAAACTAATAATACAAAAACATTTTGGAGTTGGTGATTTCTATGTGCTGTGGTGTCATTCATCAGTAAAATTTACTCTCTGTGCAGACATTCCTCCACCAATAAAACTCACATGACATCATGATATGGTATAGTTACTGTAATTAAATTAAACCCCAAAGGGCCATTTAACAACAAGCAGGTAAATCTAGTTTTGCACGCCAAACCTGATATTACATTTGAAAGAATGTCTAAGAATCTGTCTCTATGTGGCATACTTGTGTGATCAGACTATCCCCCTGTGAGATGTATATCAATCGGACGAGATGATTACTTGTGATCATAAGAACACACACACATTAATTAAACATGCTGCAACTGAACATGACTTATTGATTTTTAGATAAGATGAGGTCTCGTGTTAGATCATGTCATGAATCTCTACTCAGGATAACTAACACCCGTAGAGATCATATTCTACCATGACATGAATCTCTACTCAGGCTAACACCCGTAGAGATCATATTCCACCAGTGCAAAACCTGGCAACATTTTGAAGTTTTGACATGGAACCCCTTATGTCAAAAAAACAATGCAGGGAACATATTTCTTAGTTATTATCTGTTCCTTAATAATGTATTTCACTGTAGGTCCCAACTCAAAATTTCACGATTTAAGTGAATTTGTGAGCGATTTTACTTTGTATCGCTTTCAATTACGGAATTTCTCCCGCGTCATTAATTCAATGTTTATTGCGATATTGGCTCACCAAAGTCAGAGAAAGCATGCAATTTTGAGTTGGGACATACAACTACAGTAAAGTACATTATTAAGGAACAGATAATAACTAAGAAATATCTTCGCCCAAGCTATTTGTTCGACTTTATAAGGTTCCCTGTCAAAACTTCAAAAACTTCCCAGGTTTTGTACTGATGGAATATATGATCTCTACAGGCGTCGGCCAGAGATTCGTGGCATGATCTAGAAAGAGTAGCTATGCAAGTTATACCAAATATATAAATTCTCAGCCACATCTGATTAACCCTTTGATTGCCAAGTCCGATTTTTGTATCAACCCATATACCCTGTGCCAATGTATTCTCTTATATATGTGAGTCGACCATAGGTCGCCTCGCATATATAAGAGAATGCATTGGCCTAACATTTTTGTTTTTGTTTTGTTTTTTTACAATTTTTTTTACAATTTTAATAATTTATTCTTATATTCTTTAACAGACTTATTTTGTAGGTTTAGGGCCGATGAGATCGGCCCCTGGCACTCAAAGGGTTAAAGGTTTATCTTAGGATATCTTCATACCAGCTATGGTATCCACAGTTCAGCGACCGAATTATTGTCATATCGGCAATTTGTTTTGATTTCAATGGGTTAACCCTTTCTAAACTAAATTCTCATTGATGAGTAGTTACCTTAGGAAATATTCATATAATAAGTTCCGGTCATTTGTTGAACTTATTATCGGAACATTACCCACCAATTAATAGAAATTCTTCTAAACTTGTATTATCAATTTGTCTGTCTGTCGTCTGCTTATTTTTCCTGAACATCCCTCTAAATGAATAATGGACCATTCCAATGTATACTTTTATAACTGAATGGGAGAATCCATTTAGTATATACGTGTTAAATGAGCACCACTCACCTCCAGGTAGGAACTCCATAATTAAATATAAATTTTGCTGATCTTGGAACGAGTAATACATTTTCACAACCCATTGGCAGTCGGCTTCGACGAGGATGTCGCGCTCTGCCCGCACATGTGCAACCTGTAGAAAAAAATCAAATTGTAAAATATCTCATGCACTCTTTCTATATGCAGTAATGCCTTAAGTAATAGACTCTTTCCGATGAATGGCAACAAGCCATATTTCCGACTAAAAAGCTATGTACTGTACTCAATGTTCAATGTGGAAAAACAGACCATCCCCTTTCATGGTGGGAACTGCGCTGGTGCAGCATTAAATATATTTGCCTGTGCATTGTCTTATATATGCGAGTCTCCCATAGGGAGCCTCGTACATATAAGACAATGCACTGGCTTAAATGTCAAGGCAAATATTGTTAGGCCAACGCATTCTCTTATATA
This sequence comes from Siphonodentalium dalli, assembly GCA_032622095.1. NCBI lineage: Eukaryota > Metazoa > Mollusca > Scaphopoda > Gadilida > Siphonodentaliidae > Siphonodentalium > Siphonodentalium dalli. The sequence continues at coordinate 200,745,653 of CP136067.1, read as the reverse complement.
TGCAAGGCTCCTATGGCAGACTCACATTCATGTATGCAAGAGAATACATTGGCACAGGGTTTTCGGTTTTCAGGAAGCTCCAGTCATGGAAGTGTTAATGTTCATATGGAAAAACAGACCATCCGTTTTAATAACAAACGCATACATTATTAGTATAATATGCTTTTCATCACATAAAGCATTAAATTCTGGCAAGAGAAAAGCAGTAAATAATTGTGCAGCAGGTTGTGCAAAGAGAAATCAAATAGACACAAAGATCTGCTGTCTGCTCCCGACATGACAACAAACACAGATAAATGATTGCATCCGGAAGCTTCCAGAATGTAGTGCCAAATGTTTGATGATCAGCCAACAACAGCGGAAACATGGCAAAACGGACACAGATAGCATATATGCAGGGATGAGCCTAGAGAATTTAAATTAGTAGAAGTCATTTCTCCCCATTTGTTAATCAGGGAGAAGTCATTTCTCCCTATTTGTTTATCAGGGAGAAGTCATAAAGACTCAGAGAGCCCATTAGTTTAAAATCCCCGATAGTGTATACCACCACATGACAGGGTAACAAGAAAACAAGTATATTTAAATCAATGCACGTGACAGACACGGCTTGGCGATCATTTTCAACCAAGTTGTGGTTGAATATATCTTCAAGCTTCAATGTAAAACCATGTTACCCTCAATGGACCACAATACAGTATGTCGTTCACTGGTTTAATACCCACAGCAGTTAAGAGTATACAACGTTCATCCACAACTCCAAGTCTGAGTTTAGTGTGCCTGCCATTTGCAGAATGAGGTCCCCAGAGAGTGAATTTAGTGACGCTATCCCGCATAGCGGGCTAGCATCACTAAACTCACCCTCTTGGGATCTCATTATGCATGGCCTCATCTGCTATGGGAGACATACTCAGATTGAAGTTCCCAAATGGTGAATATTGTGATATACACCCATTGGAAACCTCAATTATGCAATGGTGTCGTCGGCCAATTTCAAGTTTCAATTTTTATTCAGCAATACCAATGAATTTTGGTTTCTGCTATAACATAAACAAACATTTATTACAAAAACAAAACAAAAAGCACAATTGTTACATGTATATGTATGTTTTTTTGTTTGTTTTTTTTTTAAAAGGAAAAAAAGTGTTTTTCCTTGAATTTGGGGATATAGCGAAATTAAACTAAAAAATAAATAGAATCTATGTGAAGAAGTTTCTATAGAAATATTTAATAATAAAGAAACTTTCAAGAGAAGAAGGAGGCCTAAGGAGAATGACTCATGAGGTCTCCAGAGGGTGAATTTGGTGATGCTAGCCCACAATGTGGGATAGCGTCACTAAATTCACCCTCTGGGGACCTCATTCTGCAAATGACAGACACACTAAACACAGGCATGCCACACTCGAATGAATATAAGACTTCAAGTTGTCAATATATAGAGAACACCTACAGTAATGCCCAAAGTAATTGACCACTTAACCACAGCAGAATTATGGGTAATTTTTCTGGATTTAGTCGGAAATATGGCTTGTTGCCATTCATCGGAAAGCTCTCGCCAAGAGCTTTCCGATGAATGGCAACAAGCCATATTTCCGACTAAATCCTGAAAAGTTACCCATAATTCTGCTGTGGTTAAGGGGTCGATTACTTAGGGCATTACTGTATTACTCTCAATCGACCACAATACGGTTAATTGTTCAGTGGTTACCCACTACTGTGAGTTGTACTATGGCACATGTAACAAGAAAACACAAATCACGCCTACAACTACCTGTAGGACTAACGAGTAAACACTAATTACAACCAGCTGGCCTGGTAACTTGTACTATGCTTACTGTAGTCTCATGGAAACCTGCCACCTAATCAAATGTTTGATCTGAGCAGATTGTTTGTATCCACTCTACCCCCAGGTAAACAAACACTAACTTACAGGTATGTTACTAAATAAACCCAGGTCATGATTACATCGTGTAGTTTTTGATGGAGATATGATAAAAGGACTCAACTTCAGTCAAAGCAACAAGCAAATGAAAAATACGAGATTGTAATGTTGATAGTGAAATACAGTAATGCTCTTAGTAATCAACTCCTTAACCACAGCAGAATTATGGGTAACTTTTCAAGATTTAGTCGAAATATGGCTCGTTGCCATTCATCGGAAAGCTCTCCCTGAGAGCTTTCCGATGAATGGCAACAAGCTATTTCCAACTAAATCCTGAAAAGTTACGCATAATTCTGCTGTAGTTAAGGAGTCAATTACATAGATGCATTACTGTAATCATGGAGTCACTATAGATGTATATCATTCCATGACAGAATTAACAAACACAAACTTACAAGCATATTACTAAATAAACGGAGGTCATGTTTCCATCTTGTAATCAAGTCTTGAAATAGAGTGGCTATCATTTGTCTCCCATAGCAGTTGAGGCCTCAGCCAAATGAGGTTCCCAGAGGGTGAAATTAGTGGGATAGCATCACTAAATTCACCCTCTGGGGACCTCATTCTGCAAATGACAGGCACACTAACCTCAGGCTTATACGAGTTGCATATATAAACCTCGAGCTTGAAGTGGTGCTGTTATCGATAATAAACCCTGTATTGTTTTGATCGGCTTTGTGTGACAAGTACAAATATCTTGCACACATATAAACTTGCTCAGATTAGAAAAGCCAAACCAGTTTCCTGAACAGAGGTCGGTGAGTGCAAACCTGTGCAGACGACTGGCGGCTAACTAATCAATTCTCCGCTCGTTAACGTCAGACAACCAATGACCTTGAGACTAGCGAACTAACAAAGCATTCATCTTGCAAATAAATTATGCCGTTAAAATGACACCCAACAGCCACAGGTGATACAGCGGTTACGTCAGACGGTTGGCAGACGGTGGTGCTCAATAATTTACGGTCACATGCTTTAGTGATTGAAATCCAAAAAAAAAGTCCCCGCAAGTGTCAGGATGGAATGCTAAAAATCTCAACGTCAGGCATGCAAATAGCGTGTCTGTCTTTTGCAGAATCAGGTCCCCAGAGGGGGAATTTAGTGATGCTATCCCACATAGCAGGCTAGCATCACTAAATTCACCCTCTTGGGACCTCATTATGCTTGGGCCTCATCTTCTCTGGAAAGTTTCTTTATTATCAAATTTCTATAGAAAATTCTTCACATAGATTCTATTTCTTTTTTTAGTTTAGTTTCTCTATATCCCCAAATTGGCAGACGACAAATTGCATAATCGAGGTTCCCAATGGGTGTACATCACAATATTAGGAACTTCAATCTGAGTCTATGTCTCCCATAGCAGATAGGGCCTAAGCAGAATGAGGTTCCCAGAGGGTGGATTTTGTGATGCTAGCCCGATATGCAGGATAGCATCACTAAATTCACCTTCTGGGGACCACATTCTGTAAATGACAGTCACACTTGATTGCTTAATTATTTCAAGGCACGGTTTAGATGATCATGGCAACGAAAGATCTAGCCAGAGGTCATAACATTATACTCTCGAAAGGTCAACATGTCCATCAGCGGCACCAAATTCCATGGTTCATTCCAAACTTCAGGCAGAGTTATCTCCCATCGCTCACTGAGATATCACTGCCATAAGGACATTTGGTAAGCATTTCTTACGTGTTCTTAGTTCTTATGTTTTAGGATTAACATTGTCTATGTCTGGCTCAGTCTATATTGTTCTTATCAATAGCGAAAGAATTACCATTATTGCAAACTTTTGGTGGTTAAAATAAGATAATAGGTGACTAAATATAGTTCCGACGATGTGTAAAAATAGATGTATCGGTCTGCAAAGTACCATCCTTGTGGCAGTGCTATATCGCAGTAATAACGGAGAGGGCGCTGCATGGAGTTTGGGTTTATTCAACAGCTTCAAAATATGGATCCCAACAATTGCAGAAAGAGGTCCCTAGAGGATGAATTTAGTGAACAGTACCATTACAGTACCATTGCAGTACCATTACAGTACCATTACAGTACCATTACAGTACCATTACAGTCCCAGTCATTTTATCAACACGCATCATCGCATCACCAACTGCAAATAAAATGTTTAAGTTACAAATCTGTTTTCTGGAATATTTTTCATTACTTTGACCTTTTGTAATATAAACATTCATGATTTGCTAGGATTTGCTCAACTGTATGTTGATAAAATGGCTGTCACTACAACAGTATTGTTTATAATACATAGCAAAGAATTTAAGTTGGGACATCTCATTGGAGATCATCAATAATACAATGGTTTTCCCATTCAGGATTTTTCACATTTGTCCAAAGACCTTAAAAATGCTGGTGAAAGAACAACATATTAATTTACCTGATCCTTTTCTAACATATCAATTTTCCGCAATATTTTCATTGCATATATATGACCTGTGTCTTTTTTCTGGACAAGCCGCACCTGTGGAAGAAATAAATTCTAAAGTGTGCATTCTGAATAGTTAACCCTTTACCCAACAGAAGGGCCCTGTGCCAATGCATTCTCTTATATATGCGAGTCGACCATAGGTCGCCTCGCATATATAAGAGAATGCATTGGCTTAACACATTAAAAATTATAAAATTGTTAAAGAATGTAAGAAAAAATGGTAAAAAGTGTTAAAAAAAAGATTTTTTTTAGGCCAATGCATTCTCTTATATATGCGAGGCGACCTATGGTCGACTCGCATATATAAGAGAATGCATTGGCACAGGGCATAACTGTAACTATCACAATGTGGTCAAGGAGCCGGTTCCAATGATATCCATATTTGTATGGTTCTATTGAGACAGACCCAAGATAATTTAGGCTGTTGAAGCTTTATTTGGCCGGTTTTGGCCGGTTTGTTGGGTAAAGGGTTAATAGACTTTCGTTCTCGAATCACGTACATGTAACATAATGCACATACAAGGGTGAACATATTATACAAGGGTGAACATATTTCTAATGAATCACAGGCCTTCTCCAAGACAAAACAAAGGTAAAAACTGAATACAGTAATGTCCTAAGTAATCAAATCCTTAAACACAGCAGAATTATGGGTAACTTTTCAGGATTTAGTCGGAAATATGGCTTGTTGCCATTCATCGGAAAACTCTCCCCGAAAGCCTTATTTCCGACTAATATGGATATCATTGGAACCGGCTCCTTGACCACATTGTGATAGTTACAGTTATGCCCTGTGCCAATGCATTCTCTTATATATGCGAGTCGACCATAGGTCGCCTCGCATATATAAGAGAATGCATTGGCCTAAAAAAAATCTTTTTTTAACACTTTTTACCATTTTTTCTTACATTCTTTAACAATTTTATAATTTTTTATGTGTTAAGCCAATGCATTCTCTTATATATGCGAGGCGACCTATGGTCGAATCGCATATATAAGAGAATGCATTGGCACAGGGCCCTTCTGTTGGGTAAAGGGTTAAAGAAACATATATTTTTAGAGACTTGAAATTGACTGGCCACTTTAAAGCCTCTTAGTTTGCACTGTAAGGCTAATTAGATATCTATAAAAGAACTGGAAATTCCCGATCCATTATCTCTAATCAAATACAACTTAAAATCTCCTTCAACCATACACTTATACAAATAGATGGGTTTAAAGCGACAAATTCTTAAAGGCTTAGAAAAAATGTGTCACTTTAATGCCCCCTCGCTTGCGCTATTAGGCTAATTTCTTTGGAGGAACTGCAAATTCATTCTCCATTATCTCTAATCAAATACAACTTAAAAACTCATTCAACCATACACTTTTCCAATAAGTGGGGTGCATTGTTGCAGCAAATAGATCTACTAAGTCAATTTTAATTGGAAAAGGAGTTATTTATGTAACAGATATAATCCTTAAAGGCCAATATAAATAAATTACTCAATTCTGTCTGTCGTCTGCTCATTTTCCATTAGCACCTCTCCAGATGAATAATAGACCCTATTATGTATATTTTTAAATAGTGATGGTCAATTCTATAGAATACAAGATGGTTTAAATTACCCTATTTGATTGGTCATTGCAATGTGCCTTGAAGGTTATTAAGGCTGGTGAATGATGTCATGACGTCGTGTGTAGGAACGGTGATGTTCTGCCAATTTTGTAGTGGAAAAATGTAATGGGAATGTTGCGAAAACCATAAAAATGACTTCATGCAAAGGCTACTATCATTACCAATGCTGGAACACCATACATTTATTGAAATATCGAGATACATCAGTTCAGTTCTACTAATTTCTTAGTTCCCCTTATGACTGACGGTCGCCTGCTAGTGCGCGGTAGTAGGTCCGTACTCAGTACAGACGTATAGCACACAGCGTGACATGTTAGGTCCGCACTCAGTACTAACGTATAGCACACAGCATGACATTTTAGGTCCGCACTCAGTACTAACATATAGGCTATTATAGCAGCAAAAGGTGAAGGCATGAGAATAAAGTTGACTCCAAATTTGAATAAAGGAATTTTGCTTATATTGGCCTAATTATAAACGGGAACCGATTACACAATGAATAATGGGCCTAAATATAGAAACGGGGACGGATTACACAATGAATAATGGGCTCGATGTCTCAGACTATAATCCTGAATTATTCAGTCGTTCAGACATTCAGCAATAAAAACGGATCCTAGGATATATATTCGTACCAATGAATCATGCCCATGTAGATGTCTGGGCAAGCCTTGAAATAGTGTGTCTGTCATTTGCAGAATGAGGTCCCCAGAGGGTGCATTTAGTGATGCTACCCTGCATAGTGGGCTAGCATCACCAAATTCACCCTCTGGGGACCTCATTCTGCTTACACCTGATCAGAATGAGGTTCCCAGAGGGTGAATTTGGTGATGCTAGCCGGCTATGCGGGGTAGCATCACTAAATTCACCCTCTGGGGACCTCATTCTGCAAATGACAGACACACTATTTCAAGGCTTGCGTCTGGGGGATGGAGAATCCTAAAAACGCCAGAATAGCAATTATTACAAGAATTAAATTGCTGAATGTTTGCATCACAGTGGATCTCAACTGGCCCAACCAGCAATTATTACAGGAATTAAATTGCACCACGATGGATGAGTATTAGCATATAGAGTAGTCCAGAAAAAATGAACATTTATAACAGCAATCTATGAGGTGCATTTGCAAAGAAAATATAATTCAGGGTTACATATATGAAATACAGTAATGCCCTAAATAATCGACACCTTCACCACAGCAGATTTATGGGTAATTTTTCAGGATTTAGTCGGAAATAGGGCTTGTTGCCATTCATCGGAAAGCTCTCAGTGAGAGCTTTCCGATGAATGGCAACAAGCCATATTTCTGACTAAATCCTGAAAAGTTACCCATAATTCTGCTGTGGTTAAGGAGTTGATTATTTAGGGCATTACTGTAGGAAGAGCTTTGCTCTCATTCTGTAAATGTCCAGCACTATATTTTAAGGTCATTAAATGCAAATTTTTTTAAAGTGATGTGAAACACTCCGATCGGGTGATCAAATAGAAATGGAGAATAATCTTGCTCAAAGTAGTTATTTTTTATGAATATTCATCCAAATTGACAACACACACAATCATTCTGATATATCAATTAAATGCAATGACTCTCGATGGCAAAATCATTTGTGTGTGTTTATCGTTGACAGTTGCGTCCCGAATCAAGATGTAAATATTTACGATTGAGCGTAGATCAGATGATGTTTTCTATGGAGTGGTATGGTCGATTTCTTTGAAATTTTCAGTGATGTTAGTAGATTGCTACATTCCCAAGGTTGGCACCTGAGTACTAACTTATCAGTTTCACGAACCTGAACAAGTCCATAATGTGTCTTTAAATAACTTATTTATTCTAGCCAATTTACATGGTCATGTCAATTTGGCATTTATTCCAAGGTATAACAATTTATCATTTTCTTATTTATATTAGTAGTCAGAGCTTGAGTGTCATGTTTTTGTTAATAACCCTTTCTATACTAAATGGATTCTCCCATTCAGGTATAAAAATATACATTGGATTAGTATATCATTCATTTAGAGGGATGTTAAGGTGATAAAAGGCGATGACATATAAATAAAAGTGAAGAAGGAGCCTTATTTATTGAGGAAATGTTTAGATAAAAAAATGAGTTCAATAAACGACCTACATGTATGAAAATGCAAAATGGATAGAGAATCATTGTATGCATATTATACAGTAATGCTCTAATTAATCAACCTCTTAACCACAGCAGAATTATGGTAACTTTTCAGGATTTAGTCGGAAATATGGCTTGTTGCCATTCATCGGAAAGCTCTCCCCGATAGCTTTCCGATGAATGGCAACAAGCCATATTTCCGACTAAATCCTGAAAAGTTACTCATAATTCTGCTGTAGTTAAGGAGTCGATTAATTAGAGCATTGTAGTTAGATAATAACAATAACGTGATTTTTTAGGTGCAGCATTAAAGATCCTGTGTCAATGCATTCTCTTATATCAGCTAGTCTTCCATTGGGAGCCTCGCATATATAAGAGAATGCACTGGCTTACAAGATCAAGGTGAATATTGATAGGCCAATGTTAGGTCAGATATATATGTGAGGATCCCTATGGGAGACTTGCATACATAAGAGAATACATTTGGTTTTTGCAAAAAAGCTCCATATACACAGAAGGGTTAATACTCTAAGCAGTTAATGACCCATGACTTAGAGATTTAGTTTAGGTTTAACCCTTTCAGTACCAAGTCCGAATTTTGTATCAACCCATAGATCCTCTTTCAAATTTATTGATTATAATAATGTGATACATTTGATGGAAAGAGCTCTAAGAGCTCTTTCAATCAAAGTATCACATTATTATAATCAATAAATTTGAAAAATGATGAAGGAAATATGGGTTGATACAAAAATCGGACTTTGCACTGAAAGGGTTAAGAAATTGGCATATACCTGTATTATGCCTCACCTCCATTAATCTAACTCCAATCTGACTGTATTAGGCCATCACCTCCATTAATCTAAACCCAATCTGACTGTATTATGCATCACCTCCATTAATCTAAACCCAATTCAACTCAAAATTGTTGCCCTACAGTATAACCACATTATCCAAAGTACGTCTGATAAATCTTCAGGAAGTATGCAAGGAATTATGGGTAACCGCTAGTTATCAGTTAGACTTAAAGAGGCATTTATGTCCGTCTTGTAATCTTACAAAACTTAATTAAGCTTAATTGGAGGTGAAGAAGAGATCAAAGAGATTACCTGTAATAAACGAGGTTACCCGAGTTTCATCAGACATCCACTTTCATTAATCTCATGTTTTAACTTGGATCGGAGTAGGTATCAACTGTTTAATACGGCATCATAACTTCCTGTTTTTATTTCAAGCTCTTTTCCTCGCTACATTAGGTGGATTTTATAATCTCTTTAGTATCTGCAGTCTAACCCATTTCCCAAGAGCAGACCCTCTCAATGAGTGATAAAAGTATACATTGGAAGGCAGGTCAATTCTTCATTTGGTGGGATGTTGTCAATAATACAAGCAGGGAAGACAACTCCAGAGGAAATCTATTTTCTCTTGAATTTACTCACTATAATGGTTTTATAAATGGACTCTTGTGTCGCATACTACTTATTGGATCATAGAAGGGTGATGATGGGGTGTAAATTGAACTTCAAGGTAATCACCCGTAGTTACATATACTTCACCTTGATATCAATCCACTTCTCCCTAATAACCAAACAGGGAGAGAAGTGACTTCTCCAGATTTGAAACCTCTTGGCTGGTCCCTTGCTTGGAGACCATTTTTAGAAGAAAATTGTTTCCACGATTCTAGACTAGCGCATAAACCCTGTGTTACTACCCAATGATCTGCCGCTTCTAAACAAATTTCTATATTTGTTTCTGTTCTCGGTAAGAATATTTTTCTCTGCAACGTACCTCTCTGAATGCACCTGATTATGTTATTGAGTTATGAAAGGATTTTCTTCTCTGTAACTTACCTCTCCGAATGCACCTGATTATGTTATTGAGTTATAAATAGATTTTCTTCTCCCTAACTTACCTCTCCGAATGCACCTGATTAAGTTATAAATAGATTTTCTTCTCTGTAACTTACCTCTCCGAATGCACCTGATTATGTTATTGAGTTATAAATAGATTTTCTTCTCCGTAACTTACCTCTCCGAATGCGCCTCGTCCTATCACCTTTAAAGCTTCGAAATCTTCGACATCAAGCCGCGATCGCTTCAACCTCAGAAACTCGGTCTCTCTCGTGGCATGCTGTTGTCGTTTTTCATTTTTCTGTAAAGAGATCAAGATGAAATTTGAATAATGGACATGTACATGTACATGTAGTAACCATCAGTGGAATCTTAGAGATGTACAAGCCTTAAAATAGTGTGTCTGTCATTTGCAGAATGAGGTCCCCAGAGGGTGAATTTGGTGATGCTAGCCTGCTATGCGGGGTAGCATCACTAAATTCACCCTCTGGGGACCTCATTCTGCAAATGACAGACACGCTATTTCAAGGCTTGGAGATGTATTCAGGGTTCTATACCAAGCCTTATTTTAGTGTGTGTCATTTGCAGAATGAGGTTCCCAGTGGGTGAATTTAGTGATGCTATCTCAAGTAGCAGGCTAGCATCACTAAATTAACCCTCTGGGCCTCATCTTCTCTGGAAAGTTTCTTTATTATCAAATTTCTATAGAAACTTCTTCGCATACATGTAGATCCTATTTCTTTTTTAGTTTAGTTTCTCTTTATCCCCAAATTTGCAGATGACACATTGCATAATTGAGGTTCCCAATGGGTGTACATCACAATATTCATCATTTGGGAACTTGAGTCTGAGTATATCTCCCATAGCAGATGAGGCCATGCAGAATGAGGTCCTCAGAGGGTGAATTTGGTGATGCTAGCCCACTATGCAGGCTTGTTCAATACTAATAATTGCCAATCCTTGAAATAGTATGTCTTGTCATTTACAGAATTAAATCCCCAGAGGGTGGATTTAGTGATGCTACCCCGCACCAAATTGCACTTTTTCTGCAGTGAAAATTGTGTTCCCCAATACAATGTCATTGTACGACATGGTAGAAATGAGACCAAATGATGTCTCAGTTCTACCCAATCCTTTGTAAACATACACTCAGATTCGGATACTGAGTCTATTGTATTCCCGCCAAATTTTCATTTCTCAGAAGACTTGCAGTATTCCCCCAAATTACGTCACATGACGCTACATTAATCATTTTGAATGGACCCCTTTGTCTTGGTGCTACTAATAGTGAGTTCTGATTGGCGCTAGTGACGGCGAATCCCAGTGATGGGAAATGAAAACTCAACGAAAGTTCATCAGTCCCACTATTTTATACGTGGGAGACTCCAGACTCAGTTCTACTCTAAATACAGACAGTCGAAATATGATAATTTTTCAGCGTTTAGTGCAAAGCACATTAGCCGAAAAATATTGTATTCGCTGTTCGTGATAATGAGTGAGCGATCTAATTATCGCTGCGTGCATGAACAATGAAAAGATGTCACGCTATATATTAAAGAGCGTGTGTTGTCATTTCTAGCCAAATCGCCTTGTCCGTCGGGTCAGCTCCAACTTTTTGTTTCAAACATTTGAGTAATGTTATGGATTGACTGTTCAATAATGTAAGGAGATGCGTATGTTGAAACTATATCTGATAAACAGATATTCTTATAACGCATGAAATCATGCATATTATAGAAAATTGACGTTGAAATTTGTTCAATAATCATTAATAAAAGTTTGCAATTTTGAAATGATTTCTAGTGGACTCCGGCATGGCTTGATGGCAATGATAGTGTTATCATTATTGGAGAATGGAGAATACTGATGGGTTAATGAGAATAAAAAACGACAAGTAATTAGGTGGAACATTAATTATTTATTTGAAGTATGTTTAGTAGACTAAGTTGGCAGTATAGTGATCAAGTATGATATTGATAGAGGAACAAGTTATGTACATGTAGACTAAGCAATCAAATAGATCGTAGAATGTAAAATGCATTTATTGACTAGCACGGAGACAACGACACAGACCGACCAAGCAATCAGGTAGATTGCAAGATGCATCGTATTGACTGGAATAGAGAAGGACATATAGATAGATTCTCCAACAAGAATACATGCAGTTTGTCGATACCACACCATGTTATTATGTTTGAAACATGCAGTGCCATATGTATGGTAATTACTAGTTAAATGCTGCACCGGTGGAAAACCTCCATCGCTTACCGTCCCATATATAGTCATCTGCAGTCCGTATAATGATGGGGCGAAAACCTGTTTGGATTTCTCATGCAGAGGAGATTCTAGATGGTCCAATTACGGCCTGCCAGGCACCGAATGTTGTCACGATAATTACAGGTAACTATCGGCCTCTGTCAGGAATCGCTATGATTAAACTGACACTGAACTTACAGGAAAGTTATGTGAAAATGGTGAACATTGTTTTCAATATGAAATCAATAGGAATTTAAACGTTAGTACGTATGACATGCAGCAACCGTACAGTAATGGCCTAAATAATCGACTCACTGAGAGCTTTCCGATGAATGGCAACACGCCATATTTCCGACTAAATCCTGAAAAATTACCCATAATTCTGCTGTGATTAAGGAGTCGATTATTTAGGGCATTACCGTAGTTAGTACTTTGAGGGTATAAACCATGGAAGTTTGAAATTTCAGTCACGAAGAAATCAGAATTTTTCTAAAATAATTACCATTTTAATAGAATTGTCATGAAAAGCTATTTTGATTTTTAGCCTCAATTTTATGATTTGGTGGACAACAAATTCAAATTGTTTCTTACGAAATTAATAGTTATAATTGCATTTTTTGTATTTGGAAAGCCTTCATCGCTAACCATATTGAGAGAGTGAAAACCTGTTAGGATTTCTCCTGCAGTCTGCAGATGAGATTCTAGATGGTCCAATTGCAGCCTGCCAGCACATCGAATGTTGTCACGATAATTACGAGTAACTATCGGCCTCTGTCAGGAATCGCTATGTTTTAACAGAGTCTATGATTAAACTGACAATGAACTTACAGGAAAGTTATGTGAAAATGGTGAACATTGTGTTCAATGTGAAATCAATAGGAATTTAATGTTAGTACGTACAACATGCAGCAACCGTACAGTAATGGCCTAAATAATTATTTTTATTTTTAGCCTCAATTTTACGATTTGGTGGACAACAAATTCAAATTGTTTCTTACGAAATTAATAGTTATAATTGCATTTTTTTTATTTGGAAAGCCTTCATTGCTAACCACATTGATAGAGAGAAAACCTGTTAGGATTTCTCCTGCAGTCTGCAGATGAGATTCTAGATGGTCCAATTACAGCCTGCCAGCACATCGAATGTTGTCACGATAATTAGATAATTACGAGTAACTATCAGCCTCTGTCAGGAATCGCTACGTTTTAACAGAGTCTATGATTAACCTGACAATGAACTTACAGGAAAGTTATGTGAAAATGGTGAACATTGTGTTCAATGTGAAATCAATAGGTATAAAGTCATGCTGCAAACCAGGTCTTAAAATCAACCAGAATCAGTATCATATGATTCTCATTTTGTTTCTCGTAAAAAGTCTTCCCTGTAGAGGCAATATGTTTTGCACAAAGTTTGATGGATTTTATGGCTTGCAACTGTATGTGTGACATTTAAGGAATGTCTCGGGCTGAGTCTCAATAACATGGATGTAGAAATGAAGGGATGGAGATGTAGAAATGATGGGATGGAGATGTAGAAATGATGGGATGGAGATGTAGAAATGATGGGATGGAGATGTAGAAATGACGGGATGGAGATGTAGAAATGACGGGATGGAGATGTAGAAATGAAGGGATGGAGATGTAGAAATGACGGGATGGAGATGTAGAAATGACGTGATGGAGATGTAGAAATGATGGGATGGAGATGTAGAAATGACGGGATGGAGACGTAGAAATGATGGGATTGAGAAATCTCACCAGATAAAGGCAGACCAAAAGTTAGTATCAGGGGGTCAATTAGCTATGGTAGGTTTTTATATGAAGATGATCAATGGACTCCAGACATGTAGTGATAACAGTATTTATTGTTGAATTCCAAACATAGATAATATCAGGTACAACAGAATTGAAATATCTATAGGGTGCTGATGAAAAGTAATAATCCGGGTGCGGTGAAAGGAGAATAAGATGACGAGTGCTATGAAGAATGAAGTCTAAAGATAAATTCTAACTTCTTTCATTTAGAGATTTTGATATATATACAACTAACTGAAACAAAAGATTTGATTAGCCAAAGAAGTGTGAACGCCTGAAGCATATTAATTAACAGCAGGACTTGCCACCTGGACATATAGAATAGTAGGTATAAAAATTAATGTCAGTAGATAAAAATTATATGAAGCAGAACTGGAGAATTAGCAGCAAACCCTAGTTAAGATGATAAAGAACAATTGAAGTATGATTGATTTAAAGTAATAAACAAATTTGAGAAGAAATGACTTATGAACATAGTATGAAGTTAAGTAAATAAGAAATATTTTGAATGGGGGAACAAGGCTTGGTGTTATTAGTAATTCGACAGAATAAACCACGGATATTTGAAATTTTAGTCACGAAGAAATCAGAATTTTACTAAAATAATTATATAGTTTGGGGAAACTGTTTCATTAGCTGAAGTTAGAAGTTCTACCTTTGTCAGTTACATGTATTTGTATATACGGTACTATGGCTTAACAGTGCATTCCTCTATGCATTCCTCAAGAAACAACACAATTTAAGATTTTATGTCATCGGAATATCAAGATGGAAGCTGAAGTTGGACGTTCTACCTTTGTCATTTAGTACAAACACACACACACACATATACCGTACAATGGCTTAACAGTTAAACCAAATATTTGAGACTTAGAAATATATATATTTAGATGCATCGAAAAAAGTACTTCAAAGTGACAAATGGTGAGGAACTACATGTATGCCTGCCAATATTGATAAAAAACTATGTCGACGTTCCTCAAGAAAGGGCGCAATAAAAGAGAACCAATATTATCGGAATATCACCAAGACGTTCTGGTAAATGTATGATTGTCATACGAAATTAATAGCATCAGTTCATCACTGTCTTAATGACAATACAAAATCAATGAATAAATGGTAAATCAATGAAATATCTAAGGAATATCTGACAACGTATCAAATCAGCGAAGGTTATAACGGAGAACATTCCACAGGTCAGCGCCCCCCCGGTGACACACGGACAGAGAACAATCCGCACGTCAGCGGACCCTGCTGACACAAGGACAGAGATAGTCTATTTGTGTGGGACAGAAGTCCATTCTAATACAAGGATAATCAAATCATATAAATGGGAAAATTACCATCAGGCCAATGTCATCAATTCTATTAACTGTAACATGATATGATAGATATTGACGCCAAATTGAATGAATGACCCTGGTGTCATTGACACCTTAGATACGGTATGCTCAGCAACGTGTGTCATTGCCACCTTAGATACGGTATGCTTAACAACATGTCATTGACACCTTATATACAGTATGCTCACAGCGTGTCATTGACACCTTATATACGGTATACTCAGCAGCATGTCATCGACACCTTATATACGGTATACTCAGCCGCATGTCATTGACACCTTATATACGGTATACTCAGCAGCATGTCATTGACACCTTATATACGGTATACTCAGCAGCATGTCATTCACACCTTATATACGGTATACTCAGCAGCATGTCATTGACACCTTATATACGGTATACTCAGCAGCATGTCATGGACACCTTATATACGGTATACTCAGCAGCATGTCATGGACACCTTATATACGGTATACTCAGCAGCATGTCATTGACACCTTATATACGGTATACTCAGCCGCATGTCATTGACAC
The DNA here is from genome assembly GCA_032622095.1 of Siphonodentalium dalli. Classification (NCBI taxonomy): domain Eukaryota; kingdom Metazoa; phylum Mollusca; class Scaphopoda; order Gadilida; family Siphonodentaliidae; genus Siphonodentalium; species Siphonodentalium dalli. Next base: position 200,729,735 of record CP136067.1, on the reverse strand, counting down.
CTTATATACGGTATACTCAGCAGCATGTCATGGACACCTTATATACGGTATACTCAGCAGCATGTCATGGACACCTTATATACGGTATACTCAGCAGCATGTCATTGACACCTTATATACGGTATACTCAGCAGCGTGTCATTGACACCTTATATACGGTATGTTCAGCAGCGTGTCATTGACACCTTAAATACGGTATGTTCAGCAGCGTGTCATTGTCACCATTCTACACACAGGTCTGGCACATCCTGAATTTAACAATTATAGTTGAATATGGCCAGGACTCAAAATATGGTGCTGGTCATTTGCAGAATGAGGTCCCCAGAGGGTGAATTTAGTGACGCTACCACGCAGTGGGCTAGCATCACTAAATTCACCCTATAGGTACATCATTCTGCTTAGGTCTCATGAATCTTCTCTGGAAATTATATTTATAATCAAATTAACAAGTTTTTTAGTTTCTGTGCAAAAGAGCTACTTTTCTAAGTAATCGACTCTTTAACTACAGCAGAATTATGGGTAACTTGTCAGGATTTAGTCGGCAATAAGGCTTGTTGCCATTCATCGGAAAGCTCTCCCCGATAGCTTTCCGATGAATGGCAACAAGCCATATTTCCGACTAAATCCTGAAAAGTTACACATAATTCTGCTGTAGTTAAAGAGTCGATTACTTAGGGCATTACTGGTACGTAGTGAACAAGGAATCATATGCATAATCAAAAGTTACATGCACTATGGGAACACTAACACCATATCATACCAGCCCCTTACCCTAAACAACGAATGTAGAAATGTCTATTTACTTAACCCTTTACCCAACAGAAGGGCCCTGTGCCAATGCATTCTCTTATATATGCGAGTCGACCATAGGTCGCCTCACATATATAAGAGAATGCATTGGCTTAACACATTAAAAATTATAAAATTGTTAAAGAATGTAAGGCCAATGCATTCTCTTTTATATGCGAGGCGACCTATGGTCGACTCGCATATATAAGAGAATGCATTGGCACAGGGCATAACTGTAACTATCACAATGTGGTCAAGGAGCCGGTTCCAATGATATCCATTTGTATGGTTCTATTGAGACAGACCCAAGATATTTTAGGCTGTTGAAGCTTTATTTGGCCGGTTTTGGCCGTTTTGTTGGGTAAAGGGTTAAAAATATTCTGAAGGAAGACCCCTGATTGCCCTACAGACCCCCCCCCCCCCCGATTGCCCTACAGCTCCTCTGCCATCACTGAACAAATATATAACCAGTTGGTGTACATGTTATTGTACTATGGGTTAGATTTGCCCTCTAGGGAACTTATTCTGCTTAGGCCTCATCTTCTCTGAAAAGTTTCTTCATTATCAGATTTCTATTGAAACTTCTTCAAGTAGATTCTATGTCTTTTTTTAGTTTAGTTTCTCTATATCCCCAAATTGGCAGACCACACATTGCATAATCGAGGTTCCCAATGGGTATACATTACAATATTCACCATTTGGGAACTTCAATCTGAGACCATGTCTACCATAGCCAATGCGGCCTAAGCAAGGTCCCCAGTGGGTGAATTTAGTGCTGTTAGACTGCTATGTGGGATAGGGTCACTAAATTCACCCTCTGGGGACCTCATTCTGCAAATAACAGGCACATTAAACCTCAGACTTGAGTGCAGCAGTCATTAAAATGTCCAGCCTGATTGAACAGGAATCTCACAGTACATTTGATCTGTGTTTAAAAGCATGAAAATGCAGTGTGTAAGGTAAGTCCATAAAACTGGCTTACATGACTGAACCAGAGAGCATTAATCTGGGTTTATATAGTGCACAGTGAAACTAGTTATACACTACGACCTTGTAGTGCAAACTTCCTCACATCAGAGAGAATGAGACCATCTAGTCATAACAATCATATTCACTTATCTTAATAAGACAACAGGGAAGAAGAGAAATATATGTCAAGAGTACAGTAAGGCCCTAAGTAATCAACCTCTTAACCAAAGCAGAATTATGGGTAACTTTTCAGGATTTAGGTCACATATATCAGTGCAGAGAGGGCAGCATGAATGAGACATTGTAACACGTGTGAATTTTTCAATCAGACTAAAGAATACCCATCAATCCATCACATTTGCACTTTATAACCTAAACTTCTGCTATTTTCTCTCTAATTACTCTCTCTTTATCTTATTTCAATGGTAAATAATCGACTCCTTAACCATAGCAGAATTATGGTTAACTTTTCAGGATTTAGTCTCAGTGAGAGCTTTCCGATGAATGGCAACAAGCCTTATTTCCGACTAAATCCTGAAAAGTTACCCATAATTCTGCTTAGGTTAAGAGGTGGATTACTTAGGGCATTACTGTATATATGTGTCAGTATATAAGTGGTGTGTGTACCCTATGCCAGTGTATATACCTGTAGGTCAGCTTATATATATGGCAGTGTATATATGTTATGTATTTAAAGTAACATACAATGTTCAAGATAACTTAATATTTGTTTATTTATGATAGGCATGTCCTAAGGTCCTAAGTTCTCTACATTAGAACAAAAATCAAATTAACTTTACAATTTCCTACAAATATAATTTAACTCTTTCAACCCGGCAGCCCGCTAAAGCGGGCACGACGTAATTTACGTTCATCCCGGCAGCCCGCTTTAGCGGGCAGAGCGCAATTGTCGGGAATACTACAATATTTCCAGAGATATACCAATGATTTTATTGGTTAGCGACTTGTATATCCTTTGGGTGATATTCGGCATCAATACTAATATATCGGTGCGCACGAATACCTAGCATGTATGCGATTAAGAGACTGTCCGGGCCTATAAATATAGACAACAGCTGTATGACGTCACGATTACTATTTTGGGTTTTCCTAAAAATCGAAGACGCAATACTACCGACAGGTGTGCATGGTGTTTTGAGTCACATTTCAATTTTGGTTTATTGTTTATCACAAAAACTTACCGATACAATTATTATTATTATGTTTATGAAATAAAGAAGATAATGTTGACCTTTCTAACGATGTTTTATTTGTGATATCCGTCTAATGTCTCCTATTTTCGACGCGATGTTACGGAAATCACCGTGCCGCACTACGGCGCGACTTTAATAACAAGTGCACCGCTGGGCGGAGGTAACGCCCCCGACTGTACAATCAGAGAAACTTTCTGGTTAAGAGCTATAAAAATGCCACATGTTGTTCAATATTAGTTTCAAATTTGGTCTGGTGCCATAAAAATAGAAGGAAAACTGAATTTTCTAAAAAAAAAACTGAATTTTTTAAGTCGAAAAAGGGTCATAACTCTCACAAAAATTATCCGATTGAACCGAAATTTTACCTTGACCTGTATTGCGATATTGGTAATACACAAAAAAACGGGTTTTGCAAATAAACTATCCAAAATCTGGAAACCAAAAAAAGTAGCAGAAAACCTGAATTTTCTAAGTCCAAAAAGGGGCGTAACTCTGGAAAAAATGGGCGGACGAAACCACGGCTATCGGGAAATCTTGTCCCCCCGGCTGGTCTATTGGCATACCAAAGATCAACTGAATTGAATTAGCGAAACCAAAGTTATGAGTTGAAACGTTCGTATGCCACAGAAAACTGAATTTTCTAAGTCCAAAAAGGGGCGTAACTCTGGAAAAAATGGGCGGACGAAACCGCAGTTATGGGGAAATCTTGTCCCCCCGGCTGGTCTATTAGCATACGAAAGATCAACAGAATTGAGTTAGCGAAACCAAAGTTATGAGTTGAAACGTTCGTACGGACGGAAGGACGGACGGAAGGACGGACGGACGGAAGGACGGACGGACGGAGGGCTCCACTATATACCCCCAAATCTCCATCGGAGATCGGGGGCATAATAATAGCTGCACGTGCATATTATAAACATGAAATCGACTTTCATAAACATTTTGGGAATCGAATCGGGACATTGGCAGTTGTTTTATTTGGAATGTTACTCATAATTCCTAAGCATACTGACAAGTAAATCCCTGGGTCTAAAATTGCTAGATTTGAGAGTATTAAGTCTGTTTCGGTCAAATAGCGTTTTTCTGTGATACTAGCTGGGTTAGTACTGGTTTTCTCATGCCTTTGATAATGCAATTATGTTCAATGAACCGATTGGTAAAACATTTGAAACCATGCACGGTGGCATCACAACCAAGTGTATACACCACACTTGCAAAGAATGACACATACATGTATGTATTTGTGGAAGACATTGATATGCTAATTTGATATCACAGATACAGGTGATACACACCCCTATATCATATGTTGGGATTCAGTGTCCCTTCTTGGTTCTCACCTGAACACACCTGATATATCATTTAGATGTGATGCCCCCAATTGGTATATAACACAAATTGAAGGTCACCTGTTAACGATCATAAAACATTCAGTTTGCCATACCCGACATCACTCTAAAGGTAGTGTTGCAGCAATATATCAGGGACACATCATTTTTCTTAGGCAAGCTGATAATCCAGGGTTCTGGGACATCTGTATCTGTATATTCAGGGATGAAAGAGTTAAAGATACGAGCAGCCTTTGAGGTGTGTATATTGCTGTTAAAATAGTCACATCTGCTAAAATCGCCATAAACAGAAAGAATATTATATAAGACAGATTTTGTTCTTATACCAATCATAAATATCACATACATGTTTAATATTGTCATGTTTGTTACATAAATAAACATCATAAACATTACAGAACCATTTGTTTATAGACAAACACTCAGAAATACCGGATCATCCAATGAAAATGTTTCATTGCGCTGTGGAAGGTGATAATCAAATTATTGGTGCCATCAACAATCGTATTCAAATCACACCACATTTTGTTTTAATTGACCCATTCTACCCACTGTCAGTTCAAAATCCAGCTAATCCACATTACGTCATGATTGGAAAATGATCAGACAGAAAACATAATAATATAATTGTTCTTGCAAAGAAATGAATATTTTTCAATCCAATATTTTTCTAACGTATAGCAATTACATGTACGTCAATTACGTCAATTACGTCACATACCAAATATGAGGAAATTATCATGATTTGATAAATGTTATTTCTAAATTATAACCTACAACGAAGGCCGCCCACCCCTTTAAAATTATCTAAGTCAAGTAAGGGGGTAACAACTCTATAAAGAATTTCTTTGATTGCATCTGCACAATGACTTTTGAGAGCCGTAATGATGGCGAATCTCCATACCAAATTTCATTCAAATTTGTTGAATCATGTGCGGACTGACAAAAAACATCATTTCCTGATAAATGAAAAGTGCACATGGGGGTATAAAAAGAGAAGAAGAAACAATGACTGGAGATGTGTTGTTCTATCTGCACACCCCACCCCCCCCCCCCCCCCCCCCCCCCCATGGCAGCCAGTCTTTGCATGTTGCTAAAAAAAAGAAGGATGGCTCTGCCCCTCATAATCGCAGGTGCACAGGTTCACATGGTTCACAGGTTCACATGGTTCACAGGTTCACATGGTTCACAGGTTCACATGGTGGTACTAAATATCTGTACTAAGTTTCAAAATAATTGACCGAAAAATGTAGGTATAAAAGCTCGGACAAAGTTGCATCTACGGACGGACAAACAAGAACTCGTTATGGCGTGTATAAAGAATGTGGATTCAAAGAATGGAATAGCACAATGCAGATTCAAACAATAATTAAGTGGAGTGATGGCACCAGGTCAGAAAAGGTCAACCGGAAATCAAAGGTAAGTAATCGGTAATCACAACAACCACATCGTGTTATAACAAGAAAATCGTAGTCAGCATGTTCAGATATTAAAAGGTCAGAACATACAAACGATTAGGGATCATTATGATCTCGTTTTTTTTCTTCTGACAAGAGTTCTGATGTCCAACACATGCAGAATATATAGGAAATAGGGAGCCTCACATATATAAGAGAATGCACTGGCTTAATAGGTCAAGGTATATATTGTATTCTCTTTTATATTTATATATGCGAGTCTCCCTATGGGAGACTTGCATATATAAGAGAATGCATTGGCACAGGGTTTTCGTAAAATTTCCGGAAGCTCCAGTTTAACACTTCCTCTAATAAATGTTAGGTTCCCAGAGGGTCAATTTGGTGATGCTAGCCCGCTGTGCAAGATAACATCACTAAATTCACCTTCTGGGGACCTCATTCTGCTAATGACAGAGCCACTATTTCCAGACAATGAGTTGGAGCTCTCTGAGCGAAGTATAGGTTTATAAAGGTCACGACACGCATCTACAACGTACATAAAACATGGGGAAACAATGAGCGCTATTGATGAGTTTGTTTTACAGCGGAATCCATTGTGAACATAGAGAATGGAAAGGTTAGATTTTTTGTATCATCACATCGCAATGAATGGTGCTTCATATGAAACGAGAAGTACGTGAGACGCTGAAAGCATATAAACGAGACTCCACGGCGACGGAAGCTTGGCTGAAGAAACTATGGCAACGGAAGCTCGGTGTCGAGATTTTATTGGTCTGTGAGAGTTCCAAACAATGTTAAGCTTCAAAGCAGGAAGTACAGGAAGTACAGGAACTTTGCTTAACCCTTTACCCAACAGAACGACCCTGTGCCAATGCATTCTCTTATATATGCGAGTCGACCATAGGTCGCCTCGCATATATAAGAGAATGCATTGGCTTAACACATTAAAAATTATAAAATTGTTAAAAAATGTAAGAAAAAATGGTAAAAAGTGTTTAAAACAGATTTTTTTTAGGCCAATGCATTCTCTTATATATGCGAGGCGACCTATGGTCGACTCGCATATATAAGAGAATGCATTGGCACAGGGCATAACTGTAACTATCACAATGTGGTCAAGGAGCCGGTTCCAATGATATCCATATTTGTATGGTTTTATTGAGACAGACCCAAGATAATTTAGGCTGTTGAAGCTTTATTTGGTCGGTTTTGGCCGGTTTGTTGGGTAAAGGGTTAACGAGTGATATGTATAATAACCTCGACAAGCGTCATAGCTTTGTGTGTGACCCACATGTGTGAGTTAAAGGGGGGATGCTGTTGACATTTGAGTCCGTGAAAAGAGGTACAGTAATGCCCTAAGTAATCGACTCCTTTAACACAGCAGAATTATGGGTAATTTTTCAGGATTAAGTCGGAAATATGGCTTGTTGCCATTCACCAGACCCCGATAAATGGCAACAAGCCATATTTCCGACTAAATCCTGAAAAGTTACCCATAATTCTGCTGTGGTTATGGAGTCGATTATTTAGGGAATTACTGTAGCATCACTAAATTCACCCTTTGGGGACCTTATTCTGCAACTGTCAGTTTGACTTGTACGTGACTACGTATTGGTCAAACACAAAACATGACAACCAGTTTTGAGTTTGTCACATCCCTATTCTAATTTAGGCCCAAAAAAAACCCCTCTTTGTTTCCGATACCCGGCCTGCCTGGTTGAGACTTTCTTGCCTGCCACAATTTGTTTTTTATTTTCTCCAGAAAGCAAGTCTATATACATGTAGTTACCTGTTAGAGTGTCAATGTGAATATTTATCGTTTTCCAAAAGCTAAATAGGTGGGTTAATAAGCTCAACATTGGTAGAGATCTTACTGCAGAGTGAATGAACAAGGGACAACATAACAAAAATTTGCACAAAAAAAAATTCCTGCCTGTCTGGAAATTTTTCCCAATGTTATCGGAAACAGAGAATGTTTTTGTTTTGGACCGGGGATCGCCGGAGAGAGGAAGTCGGTAGCCGAGAGGTACTGTACTCGTCTCTCGTGCTAGCGGACCGGGGATCGCCGGAGAGGGTAAGTCGGTAGCCGAGAGGTACTGTACTCGTCTCTCGTGCTAGCGGACCGGGGATCACAGGAGAGAGGAAGTCGGTAGTCGAGAGGTACTGTACTCGTCTCTCGTGCTAGCGGACCGGGGATCACAGGAGAGAGGAAGTCGGTAGCCGATAGGTACTGTACTCGCCTCTCGTGCTAGCGGACCGGGGATCGCCGGAGAGGGTAAGTCGGTAGCCGAGAGGTACTGTACTCGTCTCTCGTGCTAGCGGACCGGGGATCACAGGAGAGAGGAAGTCGGTAGTCGAGAGGTACTGTACTCGTCTCTCGTGCTAGCGGACCGGGGATCACAGGAGAGAGGAAGTCGGTAGCCGATAGGTACTGTACTCGCCTCTCGTGCTAGCGGACCGGGGATCGCCGGAGAGGGTAAGTCGGTAGCCGAGAGGTACTGTACTCGTCTCTCGTGGTAGCGGACCGGGGATCGCCGGAGAGGGTAAGTCGGAATATCACACTTGATTAAGGGCAATTATTAATATTGCCACCTTGGATTTATGAAATTTAATGATCCATGAAATATCATAGAATGGATTATCAGCTGGCATTTCTTGGAGTTGAACTATTAGCGAATTGAACAGAAGTGGGAGTCGACCACATTGAAGGTGCAACATGGTAATCATTTCTGAGTGGAATAACTTCAATAATTAATGAATAGCTTCCAGAAAACAGAAAAATCCCTAAATAATTGGTCCTGTTTTGAGGTAATCGAATGATGTACTCCAATAATCAACCGACATCTCGAGCGCTTCCAGCGATCAGACATGTACTGTTAGAATAACACATGAAGTAGAGAGAGAAGTATTCCCTAGTCAACAGTAATCAGTATACTAGTATATCATGAGGTGCTTCATGCAGTAATCAGTATACTAGTATATCATGAGGTGCTTCATGGAGGCTTTGCATTTTAAAACGACCCACAGGTCCAAGCCTTTCATGACGGGAGCTACGCTGGTGCAGCATTAAAGACCCTGTGCCAGTGCATTCTCTTATATATGCGAGTCTCCCATAGGCTTACAAGGTCAATGTAAATAGATTTAGGCCAATGCATATTCTGTTATATATGCGAGGCTCCCTATGTGTGACTCGCATACAAATATGTATACCGGTATATAAATATATATATATACTAGCCGATGAGCCCGACGTTGTCAGGGCTATTCAAAAACCAAATTTCAAGTCGATAGCTCCACCCGTTTCCGAGATCTGGTCTGCGCATGAGCCCGACGTTGTCCGGGCTATTCAAAAACCAAATTTCAAGTCGATAGCTCTACCCAGCCCGACGTTGTCCGGGCTATTCAAAAACCAAATTTCAAGTCGATAGCTATTCAAAAACCAAATTTCAAGTCGATAGCTCAACCCGTTTCCGAGATCTGGTCTGCGCATGCGCGAAGCTGGCGTCGCACGGGCTCGGAGACCCAATAAAATTCGTATCCGGGGCAAGATACATTCACATAGCAAATTTCAAGTCGATAGCTCCACCCGTTTCCGAGATCTCGTCTGCGCATGCGCGAAGCTGGCGTCGCACGGGCTCGCCAATATGACAACGACGACCGCCTGGTCAAACTACACACACGTACCAAGTTTCGTCCCGATCGGTCGAGAATCGTAGATTTGTATTAATGACATACAGACAGACAGACATACAGACAGAGGTCTTCAAAATATATTATAGACTAGCCGATGAGCCCGACGTTGTCCGGGCTATTCAAAAACCAAATTTCAAGTCGATGAGCCCGACGTTGTCCGGGCTATTCAAAAACCAAATTTCAAGTCGATAGCTCTACCCGTTTCCGAGATCTGGTCTGCGCATGCGCAAAGCTGGCGTCGCACGGGCTCGGCGACCCGATAAAATTCGTATCCGGGGCAAGATACATTCACATAGCAAATTTCAAGTCGATAGCTCCACCCGTTTCCGAGATCTCGTCTGCGCATGCGCGAAGCTGGCGTCGCACGGGCTCGCCAATATGACAACGACGACCGCCTGGTCAAACTACACACACGTACCAAGTTTCGTCCCGATCGGTCGAGAATCGTAGATTTGTATTAATGACATACAGACAGACAGACATACAGACAGAGGTCTTCAAAATATATTATAGACTAGCCGATGAGCCCGACGTTGTCCGGGCTATTCAAAAACCAAATTTCAAGTCGATGAGCCCGACGTTGTCCGGGCTATTCAAAAACCAAATTTCAAGTCGATAGCTCTACCCGTTTCCGAGATCTGGTCTGCGCATGCGCAAAGCTGGCGTCGCACGGGCTCGGCGACCCGATAAAATTCGTATCCGGGGCAAGATACATTCACATAGCAAATTTCAAGTCGATAGCTCCACCCGTTTCCGAGATCTCGTCTGCGCATGCGCGAAGCTGGTGTCGTACGGGCTCGGCGACCCGATAAAATTCGTATCCGGGGCAAGATACATTCACATAGCAAATTTCAAGTCGATAGCTCCACCCGTTTCCGAGATCTCGTCTGCGCATGCGCGAAGCGGGCGCCGCACGGGCTCGCCAATACGACAACGTTCACCGCCTGGTCAAACTACACACACGTACCAAGTTTCGTCCCGATCGGTCGAGAATCGTAGATTTGTATAAATGACAGACAGACAGACAGACAGACAGACAAACAAACAAACAGAGGTCTTCAAAATATATATGAGATATATATGTGTGTAAGGGAATGCACTGGCACAGGGAAGCTCCAGTCATGAAAATGTTACAGGGACTCAAGGCTTCAAAGCATTTCCATTAGGAAATGAAGCCTCATGTCCATGCAAGCCTGAGTTTAATGTGTCTGTTGTTTGCAGAATGAGGTCCCCAGAGTGTGAATTTAATGACTATCCAACATAGCGGGTTTGTATCACTAAATTCAACCTCTATGGACCTTATTCTGTTGAGGTCTCAACTGCTATGGGAGAGCTACATGTAGGATCAGATTGAAGTTACCCAGTTGAAGTTGGTGATGTTCACCCATTAGTCACTTTGATATAGCATTTTATCTTCTGCAAATTAGGGGATATAGAAACTTCCCAGAAGGGAAAAAAGTAACTAAAACAATGTTAATTTGAGAATATACATGTAGATACTTCCCAGTCTAAGTAAACATACTCAGATTCATGATGATACAGTCTAAGTAAACACATACACTCAGATTCATAATGATACCACTATTTTTATATGTGGGTATGTAGTTTACTCCAGACTGATATGTGGGTATGTAGTTTACTCCAGACTGATATGTGGGTATGTAGTTTACTCCAGACTGGATACTTCCCAGAAGATTAGGCTTAAGCAGACTGAGGTTCCCAGAGGGTGCATTTGGTGATGCTAGCCCACTGTGTAGGATAGCATCACTAAATTCACCCTCTGGGCTTTCCAGGCTTGTTCACAGGGCAGTTCCAAACACCGGTCTGTTTACAGAACTTAGGGCTGTTATATGTTAATATGGAGCTTGGGACAGTAAAATGCAAACCTTGCAATATTTAGAATCATTATCAGCAGAGAACCTTGAAACCGGATACCCATTATACTGCAGTAAATTCATTATCTGAGTTTCATTCCCAATTACAAAAACAATTTATTGGTTTTGAAGATTCTTCATGAAAAAGTCTAGACAATGAAAAAGTAGATAAAATATTAATAATATTTTTTATTTGATATTTGTTACAACGGTCTACTGCATAAGAGTTACGATTCCACGAATCAAAGTATAATACAGAAACATTGGTATTGACTTAGTCAATGAAAGTAATGAATACTGTTGATTGAGATACAGTATATATGCTTGGCTGAATGTCTGAGTTGAAGTCTTAACCCTTTACCCAACAGAAGGGCCCTGTGCCAATGCATTCTCTTATATATGCGAGTCGACCATAGGTCGCCTCGCATATATAAGAGAATGCATTGGCTTAACACATTAAAAATTATAAAATTGTTAAAGAATGTAAGAAAAAATGGTAAAAAGTGTTAAAAAAGATTTTTTTTAGGCCAATGCATTCTCTTATATATGCGAGGCGACCTATGGTCGACTCGCATATATAAGAGAATGCATTGGCACAGGGCATAACTGTAACCATCACAATGTGGTCGATGAACCGGTGCCAATGATATCCATATTTGTATGGTTTTATTGAGACAGACCGAAGATATTTTAGGCTGTAGAAGCTTTATTTGGGAGTTTTTGGCCGGTTTGTTGGGTAAAGGGTTAACTTAGTATGGATATATTGGTTCGCATAAGATACTATTATGTTTTAAAATTTCTTATTTTAAAAGGTCATGGCTCGTCCAAATCCCAAAATTATGTATACATAGTTTGGTAAGAGTTAACTCAAAACATACATACAAAACAAAATTGTTGATATACTAGTAGTTATGAAAATACGTGTTTTGTTTCTTAAATTTTTTGATAAATTTGAGATTGTTTCGATCGAGTCAGATGGTTCAATATTTTTAGTTAGCGACTGTGTAAAAATTGCAATTGTAGACCATGGGATGAAAATCTAGAGCTGCCGTTGCCCTGAAGCGTTTATGGTACAAAATCTTTATGAATAAATCGAAGAGAAAGCAGGTGCATGAAGTTTTAAAATACAGTAATGCCCTAAATAATCGACTCCTTAGTATTGTTTATGACTTCAATGTGTCTTTCTTGGACATAGAAAGGTAGTTCAGGTATTTATCGACCTATTTCGATACCTGGAAAAATTTAACAGCAAATATTATTAGCTGTATTGTGGAACTCAAATGCCATGCAGTGCGCCATGTGGCAAAATTATAGCCTGTACATAAACAACATTGGTTTATATCATATGTATAGTTTGTAAAAGAAAAACTGATGAAAGCATATAAGTCAAACTTACTTTCCGAGTACAGTTCACATCTGGTTTAAACTGACATTAAAATAATTGAAAAAATAATGGAAAATAATTGACAATAGTATTTTAATTTAAATTCACACTCACAACTCTTTTCTTGAATTTCCTCATTATTCTCATGTTTCTCCACATTATCAGATAAAACAGTAAATGGAACAACCGGAACCAAATGGAACAAATGAACAAAATGGAACACTCAATTGGAACAATTTAAAAAGTCAGCAACAACCCAATGGATTTATTAAATCAGAAAAGCAATTTAGCTCGACTCTACTTCTCCTGGTTGGGTTCATTATTATTAAGGAGAGACATTTAATTCACTGGACTTATATCACGGGGCTTGTGAATGTTTGTTTAATTTCTTATTGAGGCGTTACACATTGGGGACGCCTAACAATCACACCAGGATGTTAGATTATCTCCCATAGGCTGGCTGATGTCACACCACTATCTTAGGGGTCATGAGGGGTGATATCATGTGTTCCTCCACTCTGGGTTATTGGGACATGCTTAAGCTTGGGTCATTGACATCGTTTGTTAGTACAGTCATAAGTGAATAATTGTTGTCAATTTTGGTCATATATACAGAGATGAACATTAAATTAGATCTTCTTAAATGTGATGGTGTGTGCTATGTTGTTATTATGTTATTTGTGGCATGTTGTTATTAAACCTGGATATAGTGTGTCTGTCAATTGCAGAATGAGGTCCCCAGAGGGTGAATTTAGTGACACATTCCCACATGGTCATTCTGCCTAGGCCTCAACTGCAATGGGAGACCAAGGATCAGATTGAAATTGGTGATGTTCGCCCATTAGTTACCATGATTATAAATTTTATCTTCTGCAAATTAGGGGATATAGAAACTGAACAGAAGAAAAAAAGTAACAAAAAACAATGTGAGACTGTAGATACTTTCCAGAAGAGGAGGCCTAAGCAGAATGAGGTCCACAGAGGGTGAATTTAGTGATGCTAGCCTGTTATGTGGGATAGCATCACTAAATTCACCCTCTGGGGACCTCATTCTGCAGATGACAGACACACAATATCAAGTCATGTTGTGCTTGTTTATGGTAATAATTTTATACTTTTATTTAAATCCTTTCTTAACTAAATGGATTCTCCCATGAAAGTTATGAAAGTATACATTGAAATAATAGTCTATATTCATCTGGAGATGTGTTCAGGAAATGTATGCAGATGACAGACAAACAAACAGATATTACATATGTAAGTGCAGAAGAATTCCTTTTCATTGATAATGTTAGATAATAAGTTAAGGTATTTTGTTTGTGGGCCCAGGATACTGTGGCATCCCCCATTGCTCATTCTGATGTGGGCACCATAAGACAAAATACAGGACAAGTTAGAAAAATCTTAATTATATTATCTAAACTTATTTAAAGTGACACATGCAAATCACTCCGTAAAACTACTGAGCAATTTTGGCATACAAAAGACGATATAAACTTACTTTTTGTATGAATAATGAATATAATATAATAACATGACGTCAGATTCAGTGTTCTCTACAGCTTTATTTATACTATTTAATTTTGGACTGGCAAAAACTGCTCTTACAACAGAAATAATCACATGATATGTCTTTAATGTGTTAAATCACTGTGACTCAATCTTTAATGTGTTAAATCACTAACTCATTTTTGGTGTATTGTTTTAATTGTATCTGCGTTTTTTGCACTGATAAAAGTGGAGAATATAACCTGAGTGTCAAATAAGAGTATAGCATGACTTTCAGATTATAAATTACTACAATAACCCATTAAACTTGATGTGTGGCAGGAATTACAAATGTTGGCAGCATTTCCTCATAGTATTCATGTTAAATTAGTCGCACATTTGACCTACAACTAAAAGGTAATCAAAACAATGTCAAAGTGTTAAGAGTCCAATATTTCATTCATCTAAGAATCATGGAGAAATGTGTAGTTTTAATGAATGGGAATGCCAGCCTTATGCTGTAAGGCCCCCAGTGGGTGAATTTGGTGATGTTAGCCCGCAATGCGGGATAGCATCACTAAATTCACCCTCTGGGGACATCATTCTGCAAATGACAGGCACACCATAATCAGGCTTGCTGACATGATGAGTGAATAAGACACATTTCTTGCTATTCTTGTGTTAACAGGTAGCAGGGCTATGTTAAATGAGGGGACACCAGTGAATAAGACACATTTCCTAAGGTTGTTGTGTTAACAGGTAACAGGGCTATGTTTAATGAGGCGACACCAGGGTTGTTTCATCTGACATAACACAATCTATCTGACAGAATTTGAAGCTTCAACTGTCAAGAAAGTTTGGCAGCTCAAAAAATAGCCAAATTATGTACTTCCAAATACCCAAAGTATGTACTACCATGGAAATAAGTACCAACAGTTAACTAGAGTTGTATGAAGCAAATGAACTATGTCAGTGAAGTTAACCCTTTACCCAACAGAAGGGCCCTGTGCCAATGCATTCTCTTATATATGCGAGTCGACCATAGGTCGCCTCGCATATATAAGAGAATGCATTGGCTTAACACATTAAAAATTATAAAATTGTTAAAGAATGTAAGAAAAAATGGTAAAAAAAGATTTTTTTTAGGCCAATGCATTCTCTTATATATGCGAGGCGACCTATGGTCGACTCGCATATATAAGAGAATGCATTGGCACAGGGCATAACTGTAACCATCACAATGTGGTCAATGAGCCGGTTCCAATGATATCCATATTTGTATGGTTTTATTGAGACAGACCCAAGATAATTTAGGCTGTTGCAGCTTTATTTGGCCGGTTTTGGCTGGTTTGTTGGGTAAAGGGTTAAGGGAACTGCCTTCTACTCCAAGCATTAGATTTTATTAGAGTTGAGTCATATTCAGCCAGAAGCTTGGTCTATTATAAAACCCCAAATTAATCTTATAACTCCATGGAACTCCAATTAATATGTATATTTCTAGGACGACTGGTTTTTCCCCCAAGATGGAGGGTGTCACCTCATACAACCCCCACCACCACCACTGGTGAACATTATCTCCACTTGGCTACATGTATGTCTGGTGGTCTATATATCCTTTCAACCCAATATTTCGTTCAATAATACATGTAAACTAAAGTTAAATCAAAACTTGATGAGAAAAATCAGAAAAGGTAAAAAAATTGAAAAATATTCTGAAAATCATATTCAGACAAACATATCTGAACTTACTACATGATTAGCGATGTTTGTTGATGCATAGCAGGCTAGCATCACCAAATTCACCCTCTGGGGACCTCATTATATTAGGACTCAACTGCTATGGGAGGCCTAGGATCAGATTGAAGTTCCCCAGTTGAAGTTGATGATATTCACCCATTTGTCACCTCGATTATGAATTTTATCTTCTGCAAATTAGGGGAAATAGAAACTGAACAGAAGAAAAAAAGTAACCAAAAACAATGTTAATTTGAGATTGTAGATACTTCCATGAAGACGAGGCCTAAGCAGAATGAGGTTCCCATAAGGGGAATTTGTTAGCTTGCTATGTAGAAAAGGGTCACTAAATTCACCCTCTGGGGAACTCTTCAGCAAATGTCAGACACACTAAATTCAAACTTGACTGTGAATGCATTGTGTCCCTTTAACTAACAGTGAGTATATAAATCTGGGTAACTAGGACATTGAATCGTAAATCCTTTGACTCTTGACCTGATGAAGTGTTTGTCGAATAAAACAATTAATCATTCTTAGGTGAGACAATATTAATGTCAGGTAACATAAGGTGGGTGTTTCTTCCAAGATGTCACAACACCCCACTCAATAAGCCACAAACAAGGTCGTAAAATGGCAAGTACAAGGATACTAATATATGACCCGCCATATCAAATCCAGTCGTAAGTCGCGATTTTTTTACCCTGTGCCAATGCATTCTCATATATAAGAGAATGCATCGGCCTAACAATTTTTTATCATTTAAAAAAAAAAAATGTTTCTTACAATTTTTAGGACATAAAATAAAAATATCCATTACCCTGCAGGGAGCCCCACACATATATAGAAGCATATAGAAGAGTGTCGTCTGCTCATGTTTGTCTGGGGCTCTGTATGGGTGAAATTATAAAATTGTTAAAGAATACAAGAAAAAATTATTAAAATTATAAAAAATTGTTAGGCCAAGCATTCTCCTATGGTAGACTCGCATATATAAGAGAATGCACTGGCACAGGGTAAAAAAAATCCCGACTTACAACTGGATTGGATTTGATATGGCGGGTCACATATATCAGTGCAGAGAGGGCAGCATGAATGAGACATTGTAACAGGTGTGAAGTTTTCAATCAGACTAAAGAATACCCATCAATCCATCACATTTGCACTTTATAACCTAAACTTCTGGTGCTATTTTCTCTCTAACTCTCTCTTTATCTTATTTCAGTGGTACCTACTCCTTAACCATAGCAGAATTATGGTTAACTTTTCAGGATTTAGTCTCAGTGAGAGCTTTCCGATGAATGGCAACAATCTAGAGCTGCCGTTGCTCTGAAGCGTTTATGGTACAAAATCTTTAAGAGAAAGCAGGTGCATGAAGTTTTAAAATACTTGGTCTACAGTAATGCCCAAAATAATCGACTCATTAACCACAGCAGAATTATGGGTAACTTTTCAGAATTTAGTCGGAAATATGGCTTGTTGCCATTTATCGGAAAGCTATCACTGAGAGCTTTCTGATGAATGGCAACAAGCCATATTTCCGACTAAATCCTGAAAAGTTACCCGTAATTCTGCTATGGTTAAGGAGTCGATTATTTAGGGCATTACTGTACATTGTATACAGCAGTTCCAAAAATATGTTCAGCGTTTACCCTTTCATGATGATCGAGAGCCACGCTGGTGCAGCATTAAAGATCCTCTGCAAGTGAATTCTCTGATATATGCAAGTCTCCCATATGACTAAATGCACCCTCTGGGAATCTCATTCTGCATGGCCTTATCTGCTATGGGAGACCTAGACACAGATTTAATTTCACAGATGGTGATGCGCACCCATTGGGTGCCTCGATTATGCAATGTGTCATCTGCCAATTTCGGGATATAGAGAAAGTAAACTAACAAAGAAAAAGAATCGTTCTAAAGAAGTTTCTAAAAAAAGAAACTAAAAAAACATGCTAATTTGATAATAACAGATACTTTCCAGAAAAGATGAGGCCTAAGCGGAATGAGGTCCACAGGAGGTCAGTTTAGTGATGTTAGCCCATTGTGCAGGGTAGCGTCACTAAATTCACCCTCTGGGAACCTCATTCTGCACCCAATTTTGAAGCCTGAATTTATTTGTGCCGATTCAGCTCATCAAAATCACGGTGCATGAATTTTCAAGTTAAAAAGCAGGTTGTTTGAAAGCCTCATATTATATTTTCTACCCATAATACCTCAATCGTCACTAACATTAGGAAAGCTAGCAGGTGTCCACTCGAGTTTTTGCTAATCCCACCTTTCAAATGTCGACACTTTCTAATCAATTACCCAAAGAAAAAATATCCAAATTTCAGCTGCGTAATCTCCTCAGAAGCGCTGCTCTTTTTAATTTCGCTCTTTAATTTTGTATCAAACCTTTCCGAGAAAAGGCGTAACCATTTTAGTGACGAACACAAATGTTTCAAGGATTCTTCACAGCGTGGTCTTTGTGATTTGAGTACCCCTCTGTACGAAGGGTACTCGTTATCTAAATAGAATTTATTCTGATCTCAATGCGTTGGTCGGACTTAAATAAACCTGACCTTTTTATTCTCAACGTACGTCTCCTTATTACTATGATTGTGTACGTCGCCTAATAGTTAGTGAATTTGCCCGAGGAAGAGTTCATGACTGTTTATAAACATTAATATATTTATATACACGATTAGATTTAAATTAATAAAGGGCGCTGAAACGAACACATGAAGTATAATCGAGTTTGTACAGTAATGCCCTAAGTAATTGACCACTTAACCACAGCAGAATTATGGGTAACTTTTCAGGATTTAGTCGGAAATATGGCTTGTTGCCATTCATCGGAAAGCTCTCAGTGAATTAATGAATTGACACCACAGAGTGTCTCCACCTCGTGTCTGCTTAACCCTTTACCCAACAAACCGGCCAAATAAAGCTTCAACAGCCTAACATATCTTCGGTCTGTCTCAATAGAACCATACAAATATGGATATCATTGGAACCGGCTCCTTGACCACATTGTGATAGTTACAGTTATGCCCTGTGCCAATGCATTCTCTTATATATGCGAGTCGACCATAGGTCGCCTCGCATATATAAGAGAATGCATTGGCCTAAAAAAAATCATTTTAAAACACTTTTTACCATTTTTTCTTACATTCTTTAACAATTTTATAATTTTTAATGTGTTAAGCCAATGCATTCTCTTATATATGCGAGGCGACCTATGGTCGACTCGCATATATAAGAGAATGCATTGGCACAGGGCCCTTCTGTTGGGTAAAGGGTTAATATGGTACATTGTATACCGGTACCTGTTTATATAATCAGAGCACCCAACAAGTGAAGAATAGACCACTCCAATGCAGGTTACTAGAACTGAACGGGAGAATCCATTTTGGAGTAAATGGGTTAATGTATTGTGTGGACTGAACCAAACATTGTGGGGGTAATCGAGTTTGGTGGATAATCTAATGAACAATTGAGGTCAGCGAAAGCATCAACAGGTCGAGCAGACAAACAGAAGGCAATGTCCGTCCATCATCACCGGTCTTTGATTGCTAAACGGGATTAATTCTGTCTAATAAATTAGATTAACCTCAGTGGGAATGAGATTAACTGGATTAAGTCACCCTGGTTTATGGGATTAAGTTTGGGAATTATAAGCTTATGAATAACATATATGGTCACAGGAATGAATGTCAACAGCAAGACCCAACCTTCATTTGATTAATAAATCTGAATGTCACTGGCTGATAAATATTAGTTACTCCATATGCCCTCTTCACAATTGGTAGAAGGCACTTGTCCCTGTTTGGATAACCGGGAGAAGTGGCATGGAGAAGCAACAATGGCTGAAGTTCATTTTACACCCCAACAAAACCCTTCCATGATCGAATAAGTATCATGCAACACAAGAGCCTGTTTATAAAACCATTATAGTGAGTAAGAACACCATTATAGTGAGTAAGAACACCATTATAGTGAGTAAGAACACCATTATAATGAGTAAGAACACCATTATAGTGAGTAAGAACACCATTATAGTGAGTAAGAACACCATTATAGTGAGTAAGAACACCATTATAATGAGTAATAACACCATTATAGTGAGTAAGAACACCATTATAGTGAGTAAGAACACCATTATAATGAGTAAGAACACCATTATAGTGAGTAAGAACACCATTATAGTGAGTAAGAACACCATTATAGTGAGTAAGAACACCATTATAGTGAGTAAGAACACCATTATAGTGAGTAAGAACACCATTATAGTGAGTAAGAACACCATTATAATGAGTAAGAACACCATTATAGTGAGTAAGAACACCATTATAGTGAGTAAGAACACCATTATAATGAGTAATAACACCATTAAAATCAGTATAAAGCATACTTTAAATTAGCTGTTTGAAAATATGCATACTGGTATATGTGAGAGAAGTCATGCACTTCTCCCTGGGAGAAAAATAGGAAGCAATGGCACATTTTAGGGAGAAGATGTCCTCAAAGTCGTCTTTATAAGGCTGGTCCCCTGCCCCTCCCCCCAAGTCACCCGGTAGGCTGGTCCCTGTCCCCCCCCAAGTTGCCCGGTAGGCTGGTCCCTGCCCCCCCCAAGACCCCCTAGTGGTCCTGCTGTAATTCAACAAGAAGTAATACATAATGTAGCCTCTTGTTTACTTGTACAGTAATTCTTTAAATAATCAAATCTCTAACCAAAGCTGAATTATGGGTAATTTTTTAGGATTTAGTCGGAAATATGGCTTGTTGCCATTCATCGGAAAGTTCTCATTGAGAGCTTTCCGATGAATGGCAAGAAGCCATATTTCCGACTAAATCCTGAAAAATTACCCATAATTCTGCTGTGGTTAAGGAGTTGATTAATTAGAGCATTACTGTATACTGTACATGTAGAACTACCAACATTCCGATAAATGGCTGCTTGCTCAATATGTTCTTCTGAACATATCCAATCCTTGAAATAGTGTGCCTGTCATTTGCAGAATGAGGTCCCCAGAGGGTGAATTTAGTGATGCTACCCCGCATAGCGGGCTAGCATCACCAAATTCACCCTCTGGGAACCTCATTCTGCTGAGGTGTAAGCAGAATGAGGTCCCCATAGGGTGAATTTGGTGATGCTAGCCCGCTATGCGGGGTAGCATCACTAAATTCACCCTCTGGGGACCTCATTCTGCAAATGACAGACACACTATTTCAAGGCTTGCCACAAACCAGTAAAAAATTAGATTTTTAAAGACCCTATGAGATGAAATCATGAAACATTTGAATGCCTAATTCAGACTTGACTCAACTTGGCCCCGTAACCTAGTTGTAGCTCTCATGAATAGAGCCTTTTTAGTACTAAGGTATTGTATCAACAACAACATTATATGCCAGGTTCGAGTTGAAACTAGCTCCGATATAAACAGTTATGACTCATTTGTCTAGACAGAAATAGCTAAAGAAATCCAAAAACCTATCAAAACAAAATATTACACAAAGCTGGGCAAAGAGAACCTAATATAGAGATATCAATTCGACATTTATCACCACATCAGAGACCACAAAGAAATGTTAAACTGACGTCTCATATAACCAGGTCTCCTTACATGCTCGACTCTCATCACAGGTTTATGGTTGTTACCTGGTGGGAGATTCTTTACCTGTGCTAGGTTTATATTACCTAGATTTTTGGCCTGTACAGGTTAATTGTAGGTGTGTATTACAAAGGTATTTTATTGGAGGTATGATGGGACATATCTTAGGTGTATTTTGTGAGCTTTATGATTATTTGGGAGGTGTGTATAACACATCTTCATTCTCGGCTGTAATTCAAATAATTTGTTTTTATGTAACACGCGAGTGACACGTGCCCAAGTCTGGATATAGTGTGTCTGACATTTTCAGAATGAGGCCCCCAGAGGGTGAATTTAGTGATGCTACCCCGCATAGCGGGCTAACATCACCACATTCACCCTCCAGGAACCTCATTCTGCTTACACCTCGGCAGAATGAGGTTCCCAGAGGGTGAATTTGGTGATGCTAGCACGCTATGCGGGGTAGCATCACTAAATTCACTCTCTGGGGACCTCATTCTGCAAATGACACACACTATTTCACCCTCTTACATTACTTAACCGACACATCCCTTTCCGATATATAATGTAACATAAATTAACCACCCGCCAGTCATCCATTTAACTAAAACATGGTATAAACAGATACGGTATATTCATAGTTTGAGCCCTTTCCCAAATGCCAACTTTTAAGAGGACCACACACAAAATGAAGTAGTTCTTGTTAGAAAGACCGACACAATCATGATTAATTCTACCTGTAATTAATACAGGTACATATTTCCACTGAACTTTTAATCTTAGATAGTGCACGGACGTATACTTAAGACTCTACTTAACATCTTGGAATGTCATAGTAAAACATACGATAAGTCTCCCAACTGCCAACTATGAAGACGACCACACACAAAATGAAGTATATATACTTCTCATTACAAAAACTGACTCAATCATGATTAATTCCACCTGTAATTAATACAGGTATATATTTTCACTGTACTTTTAGCTTTTACTAGTAGATAGTGGTTGGATGTATACTTTAAAGACTCTACTTAACATCTTGGAACATCGTAGTAAAACATGTGATAGACTCCCAACTGTCAACTATGAAGACGACCACACACAAAATGAAGTACATATACTTCTCATTACAAAGACAAATACAATGATTAATTCTACCTGTAATTAACACAGGTACATATTTTCACAGAAATTCCCATGTGGTTGGTCTGCATAAGTGACCACATAAGCGATTATATTAGGATATATCAAATAGATTGATATTCAAATAAAAATTTGATATATGAAGAGTTTGAGCTTCTTAATAGATTGTGAATAGGCACAGTACATGTACAGTGAATGGCAACAAGCTATATTTCCGACTAAATCCTGAAAAGTTACCCATAATTATGCTGTGGTTAAGAGGTCAATTAATTAGAGCATTACTGCATGTACCGGTATATTTAAAGATTCCACTTAAAGTCTTGGATCGTGATAGTAAAACATATATAGAATCCAACACTGAACTACCAACCCTGAAGACGATCACACACAAATGAAGTACACACACTTCTCATTAAAAAGACCAAAACAATCATGATTAATTCTACCTCTAGTTAATTTTCACTGTACTTTTAGCTTTTAGATGAGGATAGATGTATACTTTAAAGACTCTACTTAACATCTTGGAACGTCGTAGTAAATCATACGATAGTCTCCCATCTGTCAACTCTCACGCTGACAACACACAAAATGAAGTATATATACGTCTCATTACAAAGACTGATAAAATCATGATTGATTCCACCCATAATTAATACAGGTATATATTTTCACTGAAATTTCCGTGCGGTTGGTCTACATAAGTGACCCACATAAGCGATTATATGAGGCAAATAGATGGAAACACTATTTGAGCTACCGTAGCCACAAGCCATTTATTTTTGTGTCTGTTTTATGATCATTAGAAGCTGTACATAACAGACGTCATGTCTAGGTGTAATTAAAATCATTTACCTGTGAAACCAACACACAGATAACATGGCAACACGCACCATTACCAGGTGAGCTATGAACTGCTGGATACCATGACTGGCACAGAATAGAAGCAAGTCTGAATTAAGTGTGTCTGATATTTGCAGAATGAGGTCTCCAGAGGGTGAATTTAGTGATGCTAGCCCACTGTGTGGGCTAGCATCACCAAATTCACCCTCTGGGGATGTCATTCTGCTTAGGCCTCATCTTTTGGGAAGTATCTACAGACTCAAATTAACATTATTTTTAGTTACTTTTTCCAATCTGGGAAGTTTCTATATTCCAGAAGATAAATAACAATAATCGATGTGACTAATGGGTGAACATCACCAACTTCAACTGGGTATAACTTCAATCTGATCCTACATGTAGCTCTCCCATAGCAGTTGAGGCCTCAACAGAATGGGGTTCCCAGAGAGTGAAAGTAAGTGATGCTAACACGCTATATGGGATAGCGTCACTAAATTCACCCTCTGGGAACCTCATTCTGCAAATGTCAGACACACTATATCCAGACTTGAATAGAAGGCAGTCAGATGATGGATACACTTAAAACTACAGTAATGCCATAAATAATCGACTCATTAACCACAGCAGAATTATGGGTAACTTTTCAGGATTTAGTCGAAAATATGGCTTGTTGCAATTCATCGGAAAGCTCTCACTGAGAGCTTTCCGATGAATGGTAACAAGCTATATTTCCAACTAAATCCTGAAAAGTTACCCATAATTATGCTGTGGTTAATGAGTTGATTATTTAGGGCATTACTGTAACTTGGTATAACTCAACATACCACACAGGTAGTTATGAAGATATATTATTCAGAGGATCATGCAGCGTTCATAGCGGAGAATGATATTATGAACAATTAATACACTAGCATCCTTGTTCAGATAAACCGAAGCAAACACCCAGGCAAATATAAATTCTGTCACCCAATTTTCAGCCAAAGTTAGACTCAGAAGCTGTAATTATTTGGTGCAAAATTTAACCAAATTGCTGTTGGCTTTGCATTAGTGTCACATCATGGTAACTATGAACATAAAATAAATGGAATGTTGATTGTCTACAAGTATTTAACAAGTACTAGATAACAATGTACTATCCTAAAATTAAACATTTAAAACCAAAACACAAATTACATTGTAAGCCTGTGATGATAATGGACCCAGCTCTGTTGGTAAACTCAAGTTAGTATACAGTAAAGCCCTAAATAATCTACTCCTACAGCAGTATTATGGATAACTTTTCAGGATTCAGTCGGAAATATGGCTTGTTGCCATTCATCGGAAAGCTCTCACTAAATGGCAACAAGCCATATTTCCGACTATATCCTGAAAAGTTATCCATAATTCTGCTGTGGTTAAGGAGTAGATTATCTAGGGAATTACTATACTAGACAGTATGTAGCGCATTCCATTATGCGGATCCCAGTATTTTTATCGGAGGTACAATATTTGGCTTAAAGTGATGTGAAACACTCCAGTGATAAAATAGAAATGGAGAATAATCTAGCACAAAGTAGTAATTTTATCTAAATTGACAACAAACATTCTTATACATGTATGCGAATTAAATAGAGAGACTCACGAAGGCGAAATCGATTATGTTAGCTTATCGCAGATTGTTGAGTACAAAATTGTCAGTATACTTATTTTACCCGCGAATATGACTTGTCTTTTGTCGCAAAGTATACGGTACCTATATACGATATCAATGTTTATATGCAGTTCGAACTGACTAAAATTGTAAAAAATAAAACACATGGCAATTCCTTTAATTTTCTACTAATATTTCTGAAGACATTCAGAACTTGGATTAAATTATCGACTGATTTACTAAATACTATAAAGATATTCGTAGTTGTTGATGGACTGAGATCCCCCCAGCAGCCATAGGGGTACCATTCCCTCAACCCCTAGCGGAAACCCTGCCGTTGTGTAAACATGTATTTTGCATGCACCCTCAATTGATATTTTTAGTTGAGTATAGTTAAAAACTGTCTATTGAGAACTCAACTTGAAATAATATTGATTTAACGTTTTTGAATACTTGAATACAGATTATAAATAAATGATAAGATGGAGTGTACAGTCAGACAGTCTGGTTTTAGCATGAGAGATAAACAGTCTGAGTCCTTAGCAGATGCACCTCCAGATGTGTAATCTATGAAATGTTTTTTATGCAACCTGGATTAAAATTATTTGTTGCATATTTTAAGTTGAATAGAGATGAATATAGTAGAGATGAAATGGTTATTTTCACCACATTTTGGTGTGTTGGGTATGCAGCTTTCACTTCACTGTGCTTCATTTTCATCACATTATGTTGTGTTGGGTCAAGTACACAGCTTAAACTTCAATGTATTTGACAACACACTTGTTGAAAAAATCTTGCATCCGATCACATGGAATGAGTCGTCATTTAAAAATCAATATGTCTGGACAATAATTGCTTTTTAGCACGGCTGATTATCTATAATTTACATACCATAAACCACAAAGGCTGATTATCTATAATTTACATACCATAAACCACAAAGGCTGATTATCTATAATTTACATACCATAAACCACAAAGGCTGATTATCTATAATTTACATACCATAAACCACAAAGGCTGATTATCTATAATTTACATACCATAAACCACAAAGGCTGATTATCTATAATTTACATACCATAAACCACAAAGGCTGATTATCTATAATTTATATACCATAAACCACAAAGGCTGATTATCTATAATTTATATACCATAAACCACAAAGGCTGATTATCTATAATTTATATACCATAAACCACAAAGGCTGATTATCTATAATTTATATACCATAAAACCACAAAGGCTGATTATCTATAATTTATATACCATAAACCACAAAGGCTGATTATCTATAATTTATATACCATAAAACCACAAAGGCTGATTATCTAAAATTTATATACCATAAACCACAAAGGCTGATTATCTATAATTTATATACCATAAAACCACAAAGGACAAGCTGGTTACCAAAAACACAGATTCCCAACATTGGTTACCCAACATATCAAAATGTTGTGACAATGACCCTTTTGTCTGATAATAGAGAACTGTTTATAAATGCCTCCTCTTTAGATCGTCTCCATTTAAAAACATTTAAAATGACAGACATGATCAGATGAGGTGTATGATCGGACAGTTTGCTTTTAGTGCGGGAGTGAGAAAATCTGAGCAGTCATCAGATGAATGATTGACTCTACCTGTAATTAATACAGGTACATTATTTCACTGAAATTTTCCACGGTTGGTTCACATATTGACACACATTTTCCCCTAATCAGAAAGACATTTCTAAAACTGATCCGTGGTATCTAAGTACCACAAACATCATGACCAATGATAATAATGTATGTGCATTGTATTTTCTACCAATATTTTGTTAATGTTATTGTATATGTACATGCTTTATCCAATAAATTATCTAATGTCATGTTATTATACACTGATCTAATGTCATGTTATCATACACTGATCTAATGTCATGTTATCATACACTGATCTAATGTCATGTTATCATACACTGATCTAATGTCATGTTATTATACACTGATCTAATGTCATGTTATTATACACTGATCTAATGTCATGTTATTATACACTGATCTAATGTCATGTTATTATACACTGATCTAATGTCATGTTATTATACACTGATCTAATGTTATTATACACCGATCTAATGTCATGTTATTATACACCGATCTAATGTTATGTTATTATACACCGATCTAATGTTATGTTATTATACACTGATCTAATGTTATGTTATTATACACCGATCTAATGTCATGTTATTATACACCGATCTAATGTCATGTTATTATACACTGATCTAATGTCATGTTATTATACACTGATCTAATGTCATGTTATAATACACTGATCTAATGTCATGTTATTATACACTGATCTAATGTCATGTTATTATACACTGATCTAATGTCATGTTATTATACAATGATCTAATGTCATGTTATTATACACTGATCTAATGTCATGTTATTATACACTGATCGATGTGAACACGATTAAAATTAGTTTACTGGTTGCATATTGTTGTTAGCTCAATGTTTAACCCTTTGAGTGCCAGGGGCCGATCTCATCGGCCCTAAACCTACAAAATAAGTCTGTTAAAGAATATAAGAATAATTTATATATGCGAGGCGATCTATGGTTGACTCGCATATATAAGAGAATGCATTGGCACAGGGTATATGGGTTGATACAAAAATCGGACCTGGCACTCAAAGGGTTAATACAGTAGTCACCATCTAATATTTTTGGATATTACATAAATGATAAGATGAGGTGTATGATCAGACGGTCTGGTTTTAATGTGAGAGTTCAACATTCTGAGCTGTCAGCAGATGCATGATTGACTCTACATTTGACTAACATTATTAAATATTACATAAATGATAAGATGAGGTGTATGATCTGGTTTTAATGTGAGAGTTAACCCTTTACCCAACAAACCGGCCAAAACCGGCCAAATAAAGCTTCAACAGCCTAAAATATCTTCGGTCTGTCTCAATAGAACCATACAAATATGGATATCATTGGAACCGGCTCCTTGACCACATTGTGATAGTTACAGTTATGCCCTGTGCCAATGCATTCTCTTATATATGCGAGTCGACCATAGGTCGCCTCGCATATATAAGAGAATGCATTGGCCTAAAAAAAAACTTTTTTAAACACTTTTTACCAATTTTTCTTATATTCTTTAACAATTTTATAATTTTTAATGCATTAAGCCAATGCATTCTCTTATATATGCGAGGCGACCTATGGTCGACTCGCATATATAAGAGAATGCATTGGCACAGGGCCCTTCTGTTGGGTAAAGGGTTAAGACATTCTGAGAGCTCAGCAGATGCACCACCAGATGTATTTTATCTATGAAATGTTTAGGTATCAACACATAATAATGATGATATATGCACGAGGTGTTAAACTTCCTTCACATATTGTTGTGGAAGAAGGAATGTTGACCTTGTCTCCATTTAACCCACTTCGTTATTACTAAATTAATTCTTGTATCATTCTTACAGTGTGTTATAAAATATAAATTAGTATATTCCATGTATTACTGAGTTAGAGGGGTGTGTTATAAAATATACATTAGAATAGTCTATGTATTATTTAGTTAGAGGAATGTGTTATAAAAGTATGCATTAGAATATTTCATGTATTATTTAGTTAGAGGAATGTGTTATAAAGTATGCATTAGAATATTTCATGTATTATTTAGTTAGAGGAGTGTGTTATAAAATATACATTAGAATAGTCTATGTATTATTTAGTTAGAGGAGTGTGTTATAAAAGTATACATTAGAATAGTCTATGTATTATTTAGTTAGAGGAATGTGTTGTAAAGTATGCATTAGAATATTTCATGTATTATTTAGTTAGAGGAAAGTGTTTTATAAAGTATGCATTAGAATATTTCATGTATTATTTAGTTAGAGGAGTGTGTTATAAACGTATACATTAGAATAGTCTATGTATTATTTAGTTAGAGGAGTGTGTTATAAAAGTATACATTAGAATAGTCTATGTATTATTTAGTTAGAGGAATGTGTTGTAAAGTATGCATTAGAATATTTCATGTATTATTTAGTTAGAGGAATGTGTTATAAAGTATGCATTAGAATATTTCATGTATTATTTAGTTAGAGGAATGTGTTGTAAAGTATGCATTAGAATATTTCATGTATTATTTAGTTAGAGGAATGTGTTGTAAAGTATGCATTAGAATATTTCATGTATTATTTAGTTAGAGGAATGTGTTATAAAAGTATGCATTAGAATATTTCATGTATTATTTAGTTAGAGGAGTGTGTTATAAAAGTATGCATTAGAATATTTCATGTATTATTTAGTTAGAGGAGTGTGTTATAAAAGTATGCATTAGAATATTTCATGTATTATTTAGTTAGAGGAATGTGTTATAAAGTATGCATTAGAATATTTCATGTATTATTTAGTTAGAGGAGTGTGTTATAAAAGTATGCATTAGAATATTTCATGTATTATTTAGTTAGAGGAGTGTGTTATAAAAGTATGCATTAGAATATTTCATGTATTATTTAGTTAGAGGAATGTGTTATAAAGTATGCATTAGAATATTTCATGTATTATTTAGTTAGAGGAGTGTGTTATAAAAGTATACATTAGAATAGTCTATGTTTACTTTTTTTTCTTCTTTTTTTGCTCCCGTGGTTTAGGGGGGGGGGGGGGGGGGGGGGGGGGGGGGGGGGGGGGGGGGGCTAGACCTGGGATGGTCGAAAGGGCCGATAGTTACTTAGTTAGGGGGTGTGTTATAAAGTATACATTAGAATAGTCTAGGGTTTTAATTAGTTGGAAGGGCGTGTTATAAACACACATTGGAGTGGTCTATTATTTATTTGGAGGGGTGTTTTGATAATCAAGTGCAGAAGACATAGGATTCCTATTTTGTCATTTGGAGGGAATGCACAGATAATAAATTCAACAAACAGCTTTTGGCTGGGAAGAATGGATCATTCTAGTGTACGCCTTTAGAACTGAATGGGGAGAATCCTATAGTTGATCAAAGGTGCGTGTTAACTCTGTTCTGAAGTTAGTGCAGAGAAAATGAAAAAATGGACTTCTGCGATGTGTTACAACGGTCAAGAATTCACTCGATCATATAAAACTGTTTTGTTATATTCCACCAGTACAAAACCTGGGAACTGTTTGATGGTCTGACCCATTGTGACAGAACTTTATAACTTTGAACAAACAAGGCAGGGAATATATTTCTTTTTAATACTTGTTCAATAATCTACTTCACATTAGGGGGTAATTGCAAGCTTTTCTGTGACTTTTGTGAGCCTATTCACAATAAACTTTTAATTAATTACCCAGGAGAAATTCCATAATTGAAAGCGAAACAAAGCAAAATCGTTCACAAATTCACATAAATCGTGCAATTTCGAGTTGGGACCTTCACCTACAGTGAAGTACATTATTAAGGAACAGGAAATAACTAAGAAATATATTCCCCTCGTTATTTTTTCTACTTTATAATATTCCCTGTCAAAACTTTAAAAAGTTCCCAGGTTTTGTAGTGGAGGAATATGATCTCTAGGGGCATTAGCCTGATGATATAGTAGAGCTTCATGGCTAAACCTGTTAGCCATAGTAGAGAGTAATATGTGTTAACCCTTTACCCAACAGAAGGGCCCTGTGCCAATGCATTCTCTTATATATGCGAGTCGACCATAGGTCGCCTCGCATATATAAGAGAATGCATTGGCTTAACACATTACAAATTATAAAATTGTTAAAGAATGTAAGAAAAAATGGTAAAAAGTGTTAAAAAAAGATTTTTTTTAGGCCAATGCATTCTCTTATATATGCGAGGCGACCTATGGTCGACTCGCATATATAAGAGAATGCATTGGCACAGGGCATGCATAACTATAACTATCACAATGTGGTCAAGGAGCCGGTTCCAATGATATCCATATTTGTATGGTTCTATTGAGACAAACCGAAGATATTTTAGGCTGTTGAAGCTTTATTTGGCCGGTTTTGGCCGGTTTGTTGGGTAAAGGGTTAAGCCAATGCATTCTCTTATATATGCGAGGCGACCTATGGTCGACTCGCATATATAAGAGAATGCATTGGCACAGGGCCGTTCTGTTGGGTAAAGGGTTAATTCATGGCTAAACCTGTTCGCCATAGTAGAGATTCATAGCATGATGTAAACCTGTTGTTAGACGTACCTGTTCTGCTGAAAGACCTTCTTCGTCCATATTCATCTCAAGTTGTCGGGACCTGAGAAATACAGAACAAATTTCATGTCATAATCATTGCGAGAAAGAGTGTCAGGGTATGCAAATGTGATGTTCATATTAAGATGTCGTCAAGTCTGCAAATAGTGCGCCTGTTATTTGCAGAATGAGGTCCTCCTGAGAGGGTGAATTTAGTGACGCTATCACAAACAGCGGTCTAGCATCACCAAATTCACCCTCTGGGGACCTCATTCTGCTTAGGCCTCATCTTCTGAGAAATATCTATAGTCTCAAATTATTTTATTTTTTTTACTTTTTAGATACTTTTTCCCTTCTGTTCAGTTTCTATAATCCCATGATATGCAGAAGATAAAATGGATAATCGAGGTGAAAATGGGTGATCATCATCACCTTTAACCCTTTACCCAACAGAACGGCCATGTGCCAATGCATTCTCTTATATATGCGAGTCGACCATAGGTCGCCTTGCATATATAAGAGAATGCAATGGCTTAACACATATTAAAAATGATAAAATTGTCAAAGAATGTAGAAAAATATTATAAAAATTGTTAAAAAATGTAAGAAAAAATTATAAAATTGTTAAAGAATGTAAGAAAAAATGGTAAAAAGTGTTTTAGGCCAATGCATTCTCTTATATGTATATAAGAGAATGCATTGGCACAGGGCATAACTGTAACCATCACAATGTGGTCAATGAACCGGTTCCAATGATATCCATATTTGTATGGTGTTATTGAGAGTCTCAATTTGAGACAGACCGAAGATATCTTAGGCTGTTAAAGATTTGGGCGTTTTTGGCCGTTTTGTTGGGTAAAGGGTTAACTGGGGAACTTCAATCTGATCCTATTTCTCCCATAGCAGTTGAGGACAAAGCAGAAGAGGTTCCCAGAGGGTGAATTTGGTGATGATAGCCCACCATGTTAACTTGTTAAGAGCTTCCAGTACGAATTGTCCAGCAGCTAACGACTCCTGCAAGTCCACTGTCTGTCTCTGAATGCCTTCTTCACAGTTTTCCTCCTCGACACAAACAGACGCCTCGTTGATGAGCTTTCGGGGAGAGCTTTCCGATGAATGGCAACAAGCCATATTTCCGACTAAATCCTGAAAAGTTACCCATAATTCTGCTTTGGTTAAGAGGTCGATTAATTAGAGCATTACTGTACACAGTGCTGTACATCAATACCATGTAATAGATTTAGCAAATTATATAAACAGTAGCAGAAGTTTGATTATAAAGGCACTATTTTTGTTGCGTGTACTCAGTACACAGTACACGAATGACAGGCGACGACTATGAATAACCATAATTGATTTAACAAACAAACTCCCTATTTGGCAGCTCAACAATAGCATTAAATCCAGCACGTTTAATCGAAATCCCTGACGATGCATTTCCTCGAATATTATACACCGATCGAGGACTCCGTAAGATATGTCTTTGTTCAAAGCTAATTCTAGGCAATTATCAAGTTATTTCAACACTTTGAACTACACAATGTAATTGTTATAAAATACATTAATTACAAGTCGAGTAAGTGGAGCAAATATTGCCAAAAATTCAACGCTTTCAAAACCTCGTATGACAATTTAACCTTTCCATGACTTCAGCTTCCTGAAATTTTGGGAAAACTCTGTGCCAATGCATTCTCTTATATATGCGAGTGTCCCATAGGGAGCCTCGCATATGTAAGAGAATATATTGGCCTAACAATATTTACCGTGACCTAATGGATTGAGCAAACTACATGTAT
Organism: Siphonodentalium dalli; assembly: GCA_032622095.1. Taxonomy (NCBI): domain Eukaryota; kingdom Metazoa; phylum Mollusca; class Scaphopoda; order Gadilida; family Siphonodentaliidae; genus Siphonodentalium; species Siphonodentalium dalli. Next base: position 200,696,632 of record CP136067.1, on the reverse strand, counting down.
ATATAGACAGTAGCAGACGTTTGGTTATAAAAGCACTAATTTTGTTGCGTGTACTCAGTACAAGTACACGAATGACAGGCTACGACTATGAATACCCATAATTGATTTAACAAACAAACTCCCTATAATATTTGGCAGCACAACAATAGCATTAAATCCCGCCCGTTTAATCAAGGCCCCTGGTGGTACGTTTCCTTGAATAATACCATTATACGCGGAATCGAGGGTTCTAGCGAGACATTTATTTGTACTCATTACCTCGTCGCCCAATCAATTTATCACAGTAGTCCGCGTCCGTTGACGGAATTCCGATACATTAATGAGTATGTAAGTGTATGCGCTAAGAATATCCAATTAATTCTCGGACAATATATATCTGTCGTTACCCACGATGTATTATATTATTATGGCTGCGACCACGGAACAAATGGTATGGATTCAATGAAGAATAAGTACACCTCCCGAAATAAACGTTCAATACGTGATTTATCGAACATGTGAAGGAAGAATTGTGCAGAAAGATATGTATGTAATTCGTATGTTAGCTAGCTGAGATTAGTGTGCCCGTCATTTGCAGAATGAGGTCCCCAGAGGGTGAATTTAGCAATGCTATCCTGCATAGCAGGCTAGCATCACCAAATTCACCCTCTGGGGACCTCATTCTGCATGGCTTCATCTGCTATGGGAGACATAGACTCAGAATAGTGAATATTGTGATGTACACCCATTGGGAACCTCGATTATGCAATGTGTCGTCTGACAATTTGGGGATATAGAGAAACTTAACGAAAAACAAAATAGAATCCAATGTGAAGAAGATTCTATAGAAATTTTATAATAAAGAAACATGAGAAGATGAGGTACGTCTAAGCAGAACGAGGTCCCCAGATGGTGAATTTAGTGATGCTAGCCCACTGGTGACCGCATTTTGCAAATGACAGGCACACTAAATTCAGGCTTGATTGTTGTTGGTTCTTAGGTTTTAGTTTTGTCACTTGACGACTATTGTCACAACTTCAGTTTTATTATCAGTGGAGGAAAGACTGCACAAAGGGCTAGAGACAATGCCAATATAGAAACCTGTGAACCCTGACCAACTTCCCCAGATACCCAAATCAAAGTTATCCCTCCATTTGCATGGAAGCCATCCACATCAGCGAGCCTGCAAATAGTGTGCCTGTCATTTACAGAATGGGGTCTCCAGAGGGTGTATTTAGTGATACTCTCCCACACAGTGTGCTAGCATCTCCAAATTCACCCTCTGGGGACCTCATTCTTCATTCAAAATGGAGAAGATAAAATGCTTAAAAAGGTGACTAATGATTAAACATCACCAACATCAACTGGGGAACATCATCCTGATCTTAGGTCTAGCATAGCAGTTGAGGCCTATTAGCAGCATACAGTTCCCAGAGGGTAAATTTGGTACGCTAGCGGCGGCTAGCCCGCTGTGTGGGATAGCGTCACTAACTTCACCTTCTGGGTACCTCATTCTGCAAATGACAAGACACAATATTGCACTTGTAAGCCAGTGCATTCTCTTATATAATTATGCAAGGCTCCCTATGGGAGACTTGCATATATAAGAGAAAGCACTGGTACAGGATCATTAATGCTGCACCAGCTCAGGTCCCGTCATGAAAGAGTTAACTAGTATGTAAGTGTGTGGGCTAAGAATATCCAATTAGTTCTCAAACAATATATATCTGTCGTTGCCCATGATTTATTGTATTACCAGTATTATAGTTCCACAATGGAATAACTGGTATTGATTGAATGGTAATATAAGTACAGATACACCTCCCAAAATAAATGATGATTGATCAGACATGTTCAGGATAGATTGTACATTTATACAGGTATTATTTGTATGCAGTGGTTATTTAATGGTCGATTAAATATTATTGTGGTTTTCATGTTAGTTCACATTACAACATTGACAGTTATTTTATTGGTGTAGGACATAAAGACGCCAGGGAGGGTACAAATGCACTGCTGGAGTGTGGCTTAATACACTGGTTGTTTGCTCATAATAATTGACAAAACAATTAACTCTTTCAGTGCCAGGGGTGGATCACATCGGCCCTAATTTACGGTCTGTAGAGTGCCAGGGCCGATAAGATCAGCCCTAAAAGAAATTATCTAATTTTGATGCCTATGAAAAACGTAAGATTCCCTGGCACTAAACCTACAATATAAGCCTGGCACTAAACCTACAATATAAGCCTGGCACTAAACCTACAATATAAGCCTGGCACTAAACCTACAATATAAGCCTGGCACTAAAAGAGTTAAGGACTATAAAAAAGGCACAATTTGTCAGACCAATGCCATATTTGAACTTTACCTGTATTTTAAAATTCTTATGATTAAACTCAAGACTAAGTTTTGAGTTGATCGAAAAAGAATACCAAACTTATCATCTGGAAATGAAAACTTTCCAAAAAGAGTTTTAAATACCGCAGACATTGGCCAGACATGTTCCGGGTAGATTGTACATATATATTATTTCTATGCAACGATTATTAGTGACATAGGGAGCCTCGCATATATAAGAGAATGCACTGGCTTACATGATTAAGGTAAATATTGTTAGGCCAATGCATTCTCTTATATATGAGGAGCCCTATGGGTGACTCGCAAATATAAGAGAATGCATTGACACAAGGTTTTCCCACATTTTCAGGAAGCTCCAGTCATCAAATGGTTAACTGTAGTGTGCTCATAATCGCTGAAAATCCCTCCAGATGAATAATAGCTTTTATGGCAATTCTAGGATAAAAATGGATAAATTTTTTGCATTGATACGTTAACCCTTTAAGTGCCAGGGGCCAATCTCATCGGCCCTAATTTACGGTCTGTAAAATCGGCCCTAAAAAATGCATGCTATAGCGAATTTAAAAACAAACTGGATAAAACCTTAGGGGCATGTTATAACTCAAAACTATCACCAAGTATTCATAGTAATAATTTTGATGCCCATGAAAAACGTAAGATTCCCTGGCACTAAACCTACTAAATATACCTGTTAAAGAATATAAGAAAAAATTATTAAAATTGTAAAAAATAATAACAAATGATGAATAATAACAAATGATGAAAAATTGTTAGGCCAATGCATTCTCTTATATATGCGAGGCGACCTAGAGAAAGCACTGGCACAGGGTATATGGTTGATACAAAAATCGGATCTGGCACTGAAAGGGTTAATTAAGGTTCTACCCGAGGCAGCATCATAGCAATTCAGCAGGACCCACCAACATCATAACAATTCAGCAGGACCCACCAACATCATAGCAATTCAGCAGGACCCACCAACATCATAGCAATTCAGCAGGACCCACCAACATCATAGCAACTCAGTAGGACCCACCAACATCATAGCAATTCAGCGGGACCCACCAACATCATAGCAATTCAGCAGGACCCACCAACATCATAGCAACTCAGTAGGACCCACCAACATCATAGCAATTCAGCGGGACCCACCAACATCATAGCAATTCAGCGGGACCCACCAACATCATAGCAATTCAGCAGGACCCACCAACATCATAGCAACTCAGTAGGACCCACCAACATCATAGCAATTCAGCGGGACCCACCAACATCATAGCAATTCAGCAGGACCCACCAACATCATAGCAACTCAGTAGGACCCACCAACATCATAGCAATTCAGCGGGACCCACCAACATCATAGCAATTCAGCGGGACCCACCAACATCATAGCAATTCAGCGGGACCCACCAACATCATAGCAATTCAGCGGGACCCACCAACATCATAGCAATTCAGCGGGACCCACCAACATCATAGCAATTCAGCGGGACCCACCAACATCATAGCAATTCAGCGGGACCCACCAACATCATAGCAATTCAGCAGGACCCACCAACATCATAGCAATTCAGCGGGACCCACCAACATCATAGCAATTCAGCGGGACCCACCAACATCATAGCAATTCAGCAGGACCCACCAACATCATAGCAATTCAGCAGGACCCACCAACATCATAGCAATTCAGCAGGATCCACCAACATCATAGCAATTCAGCAGGACCCACCAACATCATAGCAATTCAGCAGGATCCACCAACATCATAGCAATTCAGCAGGACCCACCAACATCATAGCAATTCAGCGGGACCCACCAACATCATAGCAATTCAGCAGGACCCACCAACATCATAGCAACTCAGTAGGACCCACCAACATCATAGCAATTCAGCGGGACCCACCAACATCATAGCAATTCAGCGGGACCCACCAACATCATAGCAATTCAGCGGGACCCACCAACATCATAGCAATTCAGCGGGACCCACCAACATCATAGCAATTCAGCGGGACCCACCAACATCATAGCAATTCAGCGGGACCCACCAACATCATAGCAATTCAGCGGGACCCACCAACATCATAGCAATTCAGCGGGACCCACCAACATCATAGCAATTCAGCGGGACCCACCAACATCATAGCAATTCAGCAGGACCCACCAACATCATAGCAATTCATCGGGTCCCACCAACATCATAGCAATTCAGCGGGACCCACCAATATCATAGCAATTCATCGGGTCCCACCAACATCATAGCAATTCATCGGGTCCCACCAACATCATAGCAATTCAGGCAAAAAAATCGAGATAAAATTCCAGAGAAAAGCTTCAACACTCAGATAACCTGCAGTATAGATCTAGTGCTTTCGTTAATGTTTAACTTCATCAGGGCCGAGTTTGGCATGTGATTTTTTTAGGATTTTGCTCGCCTTTAATATATACTGTTTGTTATGGGACTCCAATTTGATTGGTCAGTGTAGAAGGGTCAAGGATTTGTGAGAAGGATGCTCGGAAGTGCGGGTAACAAATGCGGGTAAGTGGTTCGTATTGGTGTTTAGCCTTCAGGTTATCTGAGTGTTGAAGCTTTTCTCTGGAGTTTTATCTAAATGTTTTGCCTTCCTCGCCAACTTTAACACTCAGATATGGCCTCGAGTTTTTCACTCTCGGATGTCACCAGTGACACAGCTTAACCACAGTGGATTTTCACTCTACGAACCCTCCAACCACTGGGGATGAACAAGAAGGACTTTTAGTCGATTCTTTTATTATCATAGCAATTTAGCAGGACGACTTGACTAGGGGTGATCATATGATTGAGAGCAGTACATGTATATGAATAAGCCGAGCCTCAATGACTTTGACAGCAGAGCACTCGATATAAGAATAAATCTCCCGTGAAAATTATGAAAGTCGAAACTAACAGACCCAAATGAAGTGGAAGAAATGGTAAATTCAATTGACAAGAAAATTCTTGGATGGATGGAATCAATGTAGGAGTGGGCGTCATGACACACAGATCATAGCAACCGACTAAGTTCACCATGACAGCGCATCATTTCATAACCATTCAGCTTTATTGACGATCTTTCGCATGATCATTAGGTTGTACAAACAGGCGCCCATTATTTGAAGATTAAGTTTTACGTCCTTATTACCATAAAAGAGAAAATGGTCTCGATATTGGATTAGCAATGTAATATCCAATACTTTTTGAACCATGAATAAAGCTACAGTAATGCCTAATTAATCGACCTCTTAACCACAGCAGAATTATGGGTAACTTTTCAGGATTTAGTCGGAAATATGGCTTGTTGCCATTCATCGGGAAGCTCTCCCCGAGAGCTTTCCGATGAATGGCAACAAGCCATATTTCCGACTAAATCCTGAAAAGTTACCCATAATTCTGCAGTGGTTAACCCTTTACCCAACAAACTGGCCAAAACCGGCCAAATAAAGCTTCAACAGCCTAAAATATCTTCGGTCTGTCTCAATAGAACCATACAAATATGGATATCATTGGAACCGGCTCCTTGACCACATTGTGATAGTTACAGTTAGCCCTGTGCCAATGCATTCTCTTATATATGCGAGTCGACCATAGATCGCCTCGCATATATAAGAGAATGCATTGGCCTAAAAAAATCTTTTTTTAACACTTTTTACCATTTTTTCTTACATTCTTTAACAATTTTATAATTTTTAATGTGTTAAGCCAATGCATTCTCTTATATATGCGAGGCGACCTATGGTCGACTCGCATATATAAGAGAATGCATTGGCACAGGGCCGTTCTGTTGGGTAAAGGGTTAAGAGGTCGATTAATTAGAGTTTTACTGTAATACATGAGTACATTCAAGTCTGAGTTTAGTGTACCTATCATTTGTAGAATGAGGTCCACAAGGGTGAATTTAGTAACGCTATCCCGCATAGTGGGCTAGCATCACCAAATTCACCCTCTGGGGACCTCATTCTGCTTGGACCTCATCTTCTCCGGAAAGTTTCTTTATTATCAAATTTAAATATAATCTTCTTCGCATAGATTCAATTTCTTTTGTTAGTTTAGTTTCTCTATATCCCCAAACTGGCAGACGTCACAATGCATAATCGAGGTTCCCAATGGGTGTACATCACAATGTTCACCATTTGGGAACTTCAATCTGAGTCTATGTCTCCAATAGCAGATGAGGCCATGCAAAATGAGGTCCCCAGAGGGAGAATTTGGTGATGCTAGCCCACTACACAGGATAGCATCACTAAATTCACCCTCTGGGGTGACCTCATTCTGCAAATGACAGGCACATTAAACTCAGGCTTTACTACATCTATCATTCACCAATGAACTCAATGACTCATGCTAAATTGATCAGGTTGGCATCGTTTCATTGATTAGGGTATGCCAGATCTTGAAACATTAATGAAGGTACCCAGGAACTACTGAACAATGGTTAGAGTAACCAAGAATGAACTTGTTGATATAACAATGAACAACATACAGTAATGCCCTAAATAATCAACTCAGTGAGATCTTTCCGATGAATGGCAACAAGCTATATTTTCGACTAAATCCTGAAAAATTACCCATAATTCTGCTGTGGTTAAGGAGTCGATTATTTAGGGCATTTCTGTACTTCCTTTCATATAATACTCTTGAGTGCCAGATAATAGTGATGTCCCTTTTATTTTGGCGAAAAAAGACAGCATAACTAATTGGGCACCACGAGTATTATTGAAAAATTAATTTCCGTGCAGCATTGTACAGTATACTTGGATAGTCATCAAGTCTGCGATACATTGATTGAGAGCATGAAGATAGACAACCGCTAAGTATGCAAAGTACAGTAATACAATAGTTTACAGTGGCAACATTTTGAAAGTAAGATATTGCTGTTGAGAAATTGACTCAGTGCATTGAATTTTCACAACTTTCCAAGGGGATGCCCTTCAACCTGTCCAACATGGAACAAGTGATATACAACACCTCCCTCCCATGGAATGAGTGATATACAACACCCTCCTCCCAACCAACTTGTGGCATAATCAGGATTTGATTTTGATTCTCGTACCCTCAAACTTGTGAATTGGCTTTGATTCTCGCAAATATTGATGGATTTTAATGCCTGAACCTAGCTCTAGGCTGGTCCCTGTTTTGTGTACATGTATCTATAGATCTATTTGAGACTCCAATCTGGGTATAATTTCATAGCTATTCCCCGTTATTGACAATCTTTCTCATCATTTTTTCCTCGGCTACATTAGATTGCACAAACAGGTGCCAATTATGCAAAAATTAAGTTTAACACACTTATTACCATAAAGCGAAAAGTGCTCTCAATATTGGGTTGGTATTTAAATGCAATACTTCTTGAACCAACCATCAATAAACCTACTAGTATGATATTCATCACTGGTGCACTTCAGTTGAATTGCCTATAAGCTCATAAATCCATGTGGTTAAGTTGATAGATATTCAGGATACCACACTGGTACATCTATAACTAATGTATTTATACTGAGTTGGTCAAATTCATGTGGTTTAGTATTTAGGAAACTGAACTGGTACATCTAAAACTAATGCACTTACATGTATACTGAATTTATGTGGTTTAGTTGACAGGCAACCCTTGAAATTAGCATTTTACTTCTATGGCATTGCTTTAAAACTGCATGGAATTTGATATTGGCTTCTGCAGCTTTTTATATGGCATTATAATTGCCATTTGCTGTAGCTAACATCAAATGCTGGATAGTGAATGGGGGATACTACACTAGTACATCTGTTACAGAAACACAGAGTTGGTCAAATTCATGTGGTTTAATTGATAAGAAAAAAAAAGGTATTAGGAACTTAATATCCTATCCAATACTTCTTGAACCATCCATGAATAAGTGAAAGCTAGTTTCCATCTACATAACCAGCTGGTGAAGTTTGTAGGGATAATACTGGTTTACATTTATAATCGACATGGCTTCAAATAGTGTGTCTGTCATTTGCAGAATGAGGTCCCCAGAGGGTGAATTTGGTGACTCTATCCCATAGCAGGCTAGCATCACCAAATTCACCCTCTGGGAACCTCATTCTGCTTTAAGGTCCCAACTGCTATGGGAGACCTAGTTACTATAGAGACCTAGTTACTATAGAGACCTAGTTAATATAGAGACCTAGTTAATATAGAGACCTAGTTAATATAGAGACCTAGTTACTATAGAGACCTAGTTAATATAGAGACCTAGTTACTATAGAGACCTAGTTACTATAGAGACCTAGTTAATATAGAGACCTAGTTAATATAGAGACCTAGTTAATATAGAGACCTAGTTACTATAGAGACCTAGTTACTATAGAGACCTAGTTCATCTAGAGACCTAGTTACTATAGAGACCTAGTTACTATAGAGACCTAGTTACTATAGAGACCTAGTTACTATAGAGACCTAGTTAATATAGAGACCTAGTTACTATAGAGACCTAGTTACTATAGAGACCTAGTTACTATAGAGACCTAGTTACTATAGAGACCTAGTTACTATAGAGACCTAGTTAATATAGAGACCTAGTTACTATAGAGACCTAGTTACTATAGAGACCTAGGTCCTAGTATCACATTGAAGTTGCCAGTCGAAGTTGGTGATGTTCACCCAGAGTCACCTCGATTAGGCATTTTATCTTCTGCAAATAAGGGATATAAAACTTCCCAGAAGGGAAAAAAGTCACTAAAAACGATGTTAATTTGAGACTACAGATACTTCCCAAGTCGCCCTCTCGGCTGGTCCCTGCAAAGGTAAAGGTAAACCTATTGAAATTTAAGGTCATTTATGAACAATATTCCAGGCTTTTATATGGCCCTCACTTCAGGCTTTGAACTGTCCATTGTCAGATTTAAAGACATATTATGAACTTGTTCGGGTGAGTGAAACTGATAAGTTAATATTCAGGTGCTGTGCCATCTGGAGGGATGTAACTTTCTACTGACATCGCCGAAATTATCAAGCAAATCGATCATACCATTCCATAGAAAACATCGTCTGAACTACACTCATTGTATCATCGATTTGGGACGCAACTATAGGAGATAGACTAACAAAAATGATTTCGCCATCGAGAGTCACTGCATTTAATTAATATATAAGAATGACGCGGTGTGTTGTCAATTTGACTAGAATATTTGTACAAATAACTACCTTGAGCAAGATTATACTCCATTTCTATTTGATCAACCTACCGGAGTGTTTCACATCACTTTAAGATTATACTCCATTTCTATTTGATCAACCTACCGGAGTGTTTCACATCACTTTAAGATTATACTCCATTTCTATTTGATCAACCTACCGGAGTGTTTCACATCACTTTAAGGGTTTTCAAGTCTCTCAAAGCTGCAAGGCGACCCTGACCCTGATTATTTACAGTAATGCCCTAAATAATCGACTCCTTAACAACAGAAAAATTATAGGTAATTTTTCAGGATTTAGTCGGAAAGTAACTAATTTCTCACTGACAAGCCATATTTCCGACTAAATCCTGAAAAATTACCCATATTTCTGCTGTGGTTAAGGAGTCGATTATTTAGGGCATTACTGTAGTCCATCAGTACCAGACAAACATGGATCATTTTAACAATATTTACCACAAATTATCGTGACAAGCGAACATTAAAACCAATCCTGCCATTAGACGCATCAAACGGGGGACATAACCCTGTATAATTTCACATTCATCTGCCGGTATCTGAGGGTGGAAATCTAATTTCTCCAGACAGTTTGATTCAACTGATTGTTGTTTGAAAAGCAATTACACAATTTGTTAGCTGTTATAGAACATGTTAACTTTGTTTTTGACTGAAGTTTACATCTTCCATGCACTATATAAACACATTACTCATGCGTTACACAGAAGTGCCCATGTACTGTGCAGATTTAGAAAGTACTCCTATTGTATCATATTGTTGCAGTGATTATCCTGGTTGCACACATGCATTATTTTTACAGTGTATAATCTAACTTGGCAGGTACCAGGGTACAAGTTATTTGTTCAGGTACCAGTTACATGTTATTTGTTCATGTTTCATACAGATTATGGTAACTTCAATTTTATTCTTTCACTTTGAGAATACAAATAAACCAAAGAGATAAAATGGGCATGTGTGTTTTAACATGATGGACCAGTCTAGTGGCTTCCTGTTTGGTTATTATGGAGAAATACAGTAATGCTAAATAGTTTGTATGTCATTTGCAGAATGAGGTCCACAGAGGGTGAATTTATTGATGATATCCCACATAGCGGACTAGCATCACCAAATTCACCCTCTGGAGACCTCATTCTGCTTAGGCCTCATCTTCTAGGAAGTATCTTAATCTCAAATTAACATTGTTTTTAGCTACATTTTCCCTTCTGGAACGTTTCTTTATCGCAGAAGATAAAATGCATAATCGAGGTGACTAATGGGTGAACATCTCCAATTTCAACTGGTGAATTTCAATCTGATCCTAGGTCTCCCATAGCAGTTCAGGCCTAACAAGAATGAGGTTCCCAGAGGGTGGATTTGGTGATGCTAGCGAGCTATGTGGGATAGCATCACTAAATTCACCTTCTGGGAACCTCATTCTGCAAAAGACAAACATACTATATTCAGACAGGGACCAGTCTAGAGGTTTCAGATCAGGAGAAGTCACTTCTCCCTGTTTGGTTATCACGGAGAAGCGGACAGTAATCAGGGAGAAGTAACAATGGCTCTGAAAGTTCAATTTACACCCCAAAATCTATGATCCAACAAGTATTATGCAACACAAGAGCCCATTTATATGGTATTTCGCCTGAATCCACTTCTAAGGCCATGAGCCCAAATATTTAACCCTTCCATGACAGGAGTTTCCTGAAATATTGTGAAAATCCTGTGCCAATGCATTCTCATATACATATGTGAGTCCCCCATAGAGAGCCTCGCATACACAGTATATAAGAGAATACATTGGCCTAACAATATTTACCTTGTAAGCTGGTGCGTTCTCTTATATATGCGAGGTTCCTATGGGAGACTCACATATATAGGAGAATGCACTAACAATATTTAACGTGACCTTGTAAGCCAGTGCATTCTCCGGTATATGGGAAGCTCTCAATGGGAGACTCATATATAAGAGAATGCACTGGCATGGAATCTTTAATGCTGCACCAGCGCAGCTCCCGTCATGAATGTGTCAAGGAGAAATGGATTATAATCAGAGAGAATTGGCTGATTTCAATTTGCACCCTAAAATCACCCTTCTATGATCCAATAAGTATTATGCAACACAAGATCCCATTTATATGGGAATTCGAATGAATCTACTTTGAAGGCCTAGAGTCCCTTTAACCCTTTACCCAACAAACCGGCCAAAACCGGCCAAATGAAGCTTCAACAGCCTAAAATATCTTCGGTCTGTCTCAATAAAACCATACAAATATGGATATCATTGGAACCGGTTCATTGACCACATTGTGATGGTTACAGTTATGCCCTGTGCCAATGCATTCTCTTATATATGCGAGTCGACCATAGGTCGCCTCGCATATATAAGAGAATGCATTGGCCTAAAACAATTCTTTTTTTAACACTTTTTACCATTTTTTCTTACATTCTTTAACAATTTTATAATTTTTAATGTGTTAAGCCAATGCATTCTCTTATATATGCGAGGCGACCTATGGTCGACTCGCATATATAAGAGAATGCATTGGCACAGGGCCCTTCTGTTGGGTAAAGGGTTAACCCTTTAACGACTGGAGCTTCTCTATGCCAGAGCATTCCCTTACATGTATATATGCGATTCCCCCATAGTGAGCCTCGCATACATAAGAGAACACATTGGCTTCACCTTGACCTTCCTTACACATGTAAGCCAGTTCTTTCTCTTATGTATGCGAGTCTCCCTATAAGAGAATACATTGGCCTAACAATATTTACCATGACCATGTAAGCCAGGGAATTCTCTTATGTATATGTGTACATGTATGAGGCTCCATATGGGAGACTCGCATATATAAGAGAATACAATGGCACAGGATCTTTAATGCTGCACCAGACCAGTTCCAGTCATGAAAGGGTTAATCAAGGCAATCGATCGAGATGTAAATGGGGTGTTAATGGGTTAATTGTGACCCACATGTTGCTGTTCTCACACAAGGAAACGGAAGTGGAAGCAGTTGTATATGATCCTTGTTTACATATGTACTGCGAGGTCATGGAGTACAGAGATCATGGAGTACACTCGCTCGGCATACCTGAGGCTGACCACAGCCACCACATAAACCACAATAGCATGCCACACAAGGTGAGAGGAGCTGCCAGGAGCATATCAGACCCTAAGTGACCAGGCAATAGAACAATTAACGTGATGTGGGGTGTAAAGATGACTTGGCTGTACGCCATTAATTAAGAAGTATGCCAGAGTATATAATGGATGTACTCACATCAGTACAAAGTACATGTTAGATCAGTACAAGCCTGCAAATAGTGTGTCTGTCATTTGCAGAAAGAGGTCCCCAGAGGGTGAATTTAGTGATGCTATCCCGCACAGCGGGCTAGAATCACCAAATTCACCCTCTGGAGACCTCATTCTGCTTAGGCCTCGTCTTCTGAAAAGTATCTATAGTATCAAATTAACATTGTTTTTAGTTACATTTCCCTTCTAGGAAGTTTCTATATCCCCTAATTTGCAGAAGATAAAATTCATAATTGAGGTGCCCAATGGGTGAACATCACCAACTTCAACTGGGGAACTTCAATCTGATCCTAGGTCTGCCATAGCAGTTGAGGGCCTTAGCAGAATGAGGTCCCCAGAGGGTGAATTTAGTGATGCCAGCCCGCTATGTGGGATAGCATCACTAAATTCACCCTCTGGGGACCTCATTCTGCAAATGACAGACACGCTATTTGCAGACTTGGATCAGTACATCATCTTCTGAAGCTTTCCTTGAAGTTTTCACCTGCATTTTTCATTTGAGTAGTTAAGTGTTTTCTACTTTCACTTGGCTGACTGACTGACATTTTCATACAAATGGTGAATAAAGTAGAGTTATCTACATTTTCTAATTGTGGACTCTCATCGCATGGTTGGACCCTATTTTAGACCCCCCCCCCCCCTTATCAACAAGTTTTTTATCATAGTTTTCAAGAAAACTATTCCGAATTTTATAAAAGACAAAACAATTCTTAACCCTTCCATGACTGGAGCTTCCTGAAATTTTGTGAAAACTCTGTGCCAATGCATTTTCTTATATATGGGAGACTCGCAAATATAAGAGAATGCATTGGCCCAACAATATTTACCTTGACCTTGTAAACCAGTGCATTCTCCCTACAGACCTTAAAATCTTACGAGAATCACAATCATGATTCTCATTTTGATTCTCACAAATTGTCTTGATTCCCTGTAGAAATGCTACGTTTTGATTCTCGCAAAATTTGATTGATTTTAAAACCTGTCCCTATGGGAGACTCGCATATAAACATGTAAGAGAATGCACTGGCACTGGGTCTTCAATGCTGCACCAGCGCAGCTCTCAAAGGGTTAATGTGTGATAATGAATCCATTTCTCAGCCAATGCTTATTATAGTCTGTATGAAAACAACTAAAACTTACTAGTATCTTAGATCAATGTTGCTGATAAATATGATATGAAAAGCCAAAAGAATTTGTCAAACAAGCCTGCAAATAGCGCGTCTGTCATTTGCATAATGAGGTCCCCAAAGGGTGAATTTAGTGATGCTATCCCGCATAGTGGGCTAGCATCACCAAATTCACCCTCTAGAGACCTCATTCTGTTTAGGTCTCATCTTCTGGGAAGTATCTATAGTATTAAATTAACATTGTTTTTAGTTACATTTCCCTTCTAGGAAGTTTCTATATCCCCTAATTTGCAGAAGATAAATTTCATAATTGAGGTGCCCAATGGGTGAACATCACCAACTTCAATTGGGAACTTCAATCTGATCCTAGGTCTGCAATTATCAGTTGAGGACCTAAGCAGAATGAGGTCCCCAGAGGGTGAATATAGTGATGCTAGCCCACTATGCGGGATAGCGTCACTAAATTCACCCTCTGGGGACCTCATTCTGCAAATGACAGACACGCTATTTGCAGGCCTGTTGTCAAACTGACACTCCTTGAAGCTTTCACTTGCATTTTTCATTTTAGTCGTTAAGTGTTTTCATTATAGATGAGATTTCTATGTAATTTCTCATCATAACATAATAAGAGGACAAAACTGTTGTGAATTTCTCAAATTCTGTACATAATCTGAATTTATAAATCCCTTAAAATATCAACCCTACAAGTGACAGTATCAAATGTTTTGTGAAAAGATTAATCTATACTACACTATACATGTAGTTCAATAAACTACTCAATTTTCAACATTTTACACATCTACAGTGATGCCCTAAGTAATCGACCCTTTAACCACAGCAGAATTATGGGTAAATTTTCAGGATTTAGTCTGAAATATGGCTTGTTTGCCATTCATTGAATGGCAACAAGCCATATTTCAGACTAAATCCTGAAAAGTTACCCATAATCCTGCTGTGGTTAAGAAGTTCAATAAACTACTCAATTTTCAACATTTTACACATCTACTAGTATAGATAGTTTTCATCCGGTAGGATACCAATTGCAATTGTCTTTCTCAAATCATGTTAAAAATGCTATATTTTTCTTTAAAAATTTAGCAGTAAAAAAAACTAAATTAACACTCGCACCTCATCATATAAATGAGATAGTTTGGCAACTTAGAAATGTTCTGTAAATAGCTGATCTATACCTGAAGACTACAGATATATCTTGGCTTCAGACAACATACTGGTGCAAATAATAAACAAATTATGAGCGAATGATAAATCAAAATTGCTTGATTTCTTGTTATTAAATCAAATGATGAGCACAATAATCGTACATACTCCATATAAATACAAGACACTGCCTTCTATCTTATTAGCCTGCCCATGAGTCAAAGTCAGTTCACTAATATTGAGTATTCATCCCCAGAGGATACCAATGGCGTAACACGATGTCCATGTTTTATTTATATTCATGCATGGGTAATGGACTCAGACCTGATCAGAAATGATGCATTTTCCAATGAATATTTTTTGCAGATGAAAGCACAATAAATTTCTATACTCTAGTACTGAACAACCAAACAAGACAGAGCTTTCTATACTCTAGTACTGAACAACCAACCAAGACACAACTTTCTATACTCTAGTACCGAACAACCAACCAATATAGAGCTGTCTATACTCTAGCACAGAACAACAAACCAAGACAGAGCTCTGAACTACTGGTATAACATTCTTTGCTCTCACTAGTACCGAATAACCCACAAAAACACTGCTCTAAAATAGAGCATTCTACCAGTATATTTTAATATGACATGTGTCAATATGGAACATCCACCAACACACTGGCTTCAAACTTCAGGGCACACACTCATACAACCCCAAGATTTGTTCATTAACCCTGTCTAGGCTAAACACACATTATCCCTTAGTAAATGTTCAGTTAATAAGTTCAACAAATGACCTATTATTATCTGAACATTTCTCATCAATGAATATGAATTCTTCAGCACTAGTATTATTTGTCTGGTTGATGTCGACTCATATATCCTTAACATCTCTCCAAATGGATATAGACCATTCCAATGTATACTGTTCACAATGTATAACGGAGTGGGAGAATCCATTTAGTATAGAATGGTATAATATACATTTATTGCATTGTTTTGAGGTTAACCCTTTACCCAACAGAACGGCCCTGTGCCAATGCATTCTCTTATATATGCGAGTCGACCATAGGTCGCCTCGAATATATAAGAGAATGCATTGGCTTAACACATTAAAAATTATAAAATTGTTAAAGAATTTAAGAAAAAATGGTAAAAAGTGTTAAATGCCAATGCATTCTCTTATATATGCGAGGCGACCTATGGTCGACTCGCATATATAAGAGAATGCATTGGCACAGGGCATAACTGTAACTATCACAATGTGGTCAAGGAGCCGGTTCCAATGATATCCATATTTGTATGGTTCTATTGAGACAGACCGAAGATATTTTAGGCTGTTGAATCTTTATTTGGCCGGTTTGTTGGGTAAAGGGTTAACATGAGGATTTATAAACCCAAGGAAGTTAATATTCACCGAGGGCACAGGTCAAGGTGTATACATGTATTAACTTCCTTGGGTTGATAAATCCTCATGTCAACCTTGAAACAATGCAATAAATGTTTTATTATAATATTTATAAATCGAATTACTGTATTAAAGATGTAACAGGGTTCCAGACCTCCAGTTAAAACAACAACAACAACAAACAAAATGTCAATTAGTATTGTTGCGCTGATGTGAACCAAATGTGAAATATAAACTGAACATAGAAATACAAAAGAATGTCATTCCGTCACTGAAAAAACATCGAAACTATATGAAATAACTGTTATTATAACTTAACTTGTGGGCAGAAATTTCATTATCAAACAATATAGCATCTTTGACATGGCCTTTCTCATAACAAAAAGATGTTAATTTATACAATATATAAATTGGCTAGCAATATTAAATATATCTACAGTACTAAATTACCGAAGAATTAGAAAATGCGCTGTGTACATGTAAATTGAGGTTAGGAATCACTTAATATTTTTTTAATCTGCCATTTATATTTCAACTCAAGGTCATGTGATTCTACATTGGTAAAATTAGCATATTTGATGTAAAACTATCTTCACAATTGTGGCGTTGTTGGAGGTTTTTAATACTTGAGCAAGCCTTGAAATAGTGTGTCTGTCATTTGCAGAATGAGGTCCCCAGAGGATGAATTTAGTGATGCTACCCCGCATAGCAGGCTAGCATCACCAAATTCACCCTCTGGGGACCTCATTCTGCTGAGATGTAAGCAGAATGAGGTCCCCAGAGGGTGAATTTAGTGATGCTACCCCGCATAGTGGGCTAGCATCACCAAATTCACCCTCTGGGGACCTCATTCTGCAAATGACAGACACACTATTTCAAGGCTTGTACTTGAGCTAATAATTACAACTCAAAGGAACCTGTTTTATAGGGTTTATATCACGCATTGTTCACTGTCACGTGAGAAAGGCAATCATTGTCAGAACATGCACTTTGAATAGCATGTAACACATAAGAGCGTTGCTATAAAGTTTTAATATACTAACTTACAGTCAACTAAGTTAGAGGAGTGACTGTCACTATGCGACTATTAAATAATAACAATATCCTGGCCCCACATTAAACCTTTCTTTACTAAATACTCATTGACAGGCAAGTAGTAAGGAAATGTTCAGATAATAAGTTCA
The DNA here is from genome assembly GCA_032622095.1 of Siphonodentalium dalli. Lineage (NCBI taxonomy): Eukaryota > Metazoa > Mollusca > Scaphopoda > Gadilida > Siphonodentaliidae > Siphonodentalium > Siphonodentalium dalli. Next base: position 200,678,935 of record CP136067.1, on the reverse strand, counting down.
CAGGCCATTTGTTATCTGAACATTTCCCACCAATGAATAGGACAAATTATGATGAAATTCCTGTACTCAAATGTAACTTCATTGTGATAATGCCTAATGTAATTATCCTATTTAAAGTGATGTGAAACACTCCGGTAGGGTGATCAAATAGAAATGGAGAATAATCTGGCTCAAAGTAGTTATTTTTATAAATATTATATTTAAATTGACAACACACACCAACATGCTTATATATTATTTAAATGCAGTGATTGCCGATGGCGAAATCGTTTTCGTTAGTTTATCGCCGATAGAAGCGTCCCGATTGGAGTAGTAAATATTTACAATTTAGCGTAGTTCAGACGATGTTTTCTATGGAGTGGTACGTCGATTTGCTTGAAATTTTCAGTGATGTTAGTAGAATGTTACATTCCCCCAGTTGGCATAGCACCTGAACACTAACTTATCAGTTCCACGCACCCGAACAAGTACATAATATGTCTTTAAATACATATACCCTTTCTAAAGTGGGTATAAATGAAGAATGAATCATTCGAAATTTATACTTTCAGACATAAATGAAAGAATTAAAACCATTTCATGATGGGAGCTGCACTGAAGATCCTGTCCCATAGGGAGCCTCGCATATATAAGAGAATGTATTGGCACAGGATTTTCCAAAATTACAGGAATCTCCCGTCATGAAAGGGTTATATATATAAGCCATTGTACTTATAACATGAACATTTCCCATGAATTAATAGGAATCCAATTGTACTGAAAATATAGTATTTTCTGTCTGAAGGCTACTTAAAATTCCTGAACATCCCTCCAGATGAATAATAAACCATTCCAATGTATCCTTTTATAACTAATGGGGAAATCACTGGTGTTCGCGCTCAAGTTACCAGTGTTTGCGCTCTTAATTATGAGTAATGTGTAATAGTTTTCTAGCATAATTTTCACCTTTGATACATTGCCGATCTGGTGGTTGTGCATGCTAATGTAATTTTCGCCTGAGATACATTGCCGATCCGGTGGTTGCTAACGTAATTTTCGCCTGAGATACATTGCCGATCCGGTAGTTGCTAACGTAATTTTCACCTGAGATACATTGTCGATCCGGTGGTTGCTAACGTAATTTTCGCCTGAGATACATTGCCGATCCAGTGGTTGCTAACGTAATTTTCACCTGAGATACATTGTCGATCCGGTGGTTGCTAACGTAATTTTCATATGAGATACATTGTCGATCCGGTGGTTGCTAACGTAATTTTCTCCTTAGATACATTGCCGATCCGGTGGTTGCTAACGTAATTTTCGCCTGAGATACATTGCCGATCTGGTGGTTGCTAACGTAATTTCCGCCTTAGATACATTGTCGATCCGGTGGTTGCTAACGTAATTTTCGCCTTAGATACATTGCCGATCCGGTGGTTGCTAACGTAACTTACCGGTGTTCGCGCTCTTCATTCTGAGCGACTAGATTTGTATAGTAGTTTTCTAGTGTAACTTTCGCCTTAGTTACTTTGTCGATCGTGTGATTGCTAATTTGCATTTGTTCTCCTACAGCGGCCATCTTGGAGCGGCGACTCTGTAAATATAAAATAAAGCAATAATTAGATGACTCGACATCACATAGCTAGCTTATTGAACAGAGACTGAGAATCAGAAAATTAAAAAGAATTTGAGGATTTCAATCAAACACCTAGATTTAAAACCCAATCCATATTTAAAACAATAACGTGAATAACCATTTTGATTATAGTTGATTTGTAACAACTAATACAACCAGTATTAAAATATTTCAGCATATTAGCAGGACCACTCGACCAGGGAGGACCCACCAGCGTATTAGCAGGACCACTCGACCAGGGAGGACCCACCAGTGTATTAGCAGGACCACTCGACCAGGGAGGACCCACCAGTGTATTAGCAGGACCACTCGACCAGGGAGGACCCACCAGCATATTAACAGGACCACTCGACCAGGGAGGACCCACCAGCATATTAGCAGGACCACTCGACCAGGGAGGACCCACCAGCATATTAGCAGGACCACTCGACCATGGAGGACCCACCAGTGTATTAGCAGGACCACTCGACCAGGGAGGACCCACCAGTGTATTAGCAGGACCACTCGACCAGGAAGGACCCACCAGCATATTAGCAGGACCACTCGACCAGGGAGGACCCACCAGTGTATTAGCAGGACCAGGGAGGACCCACCAGCATATTAGCAGGACCACTCAACCAGGGAGGACCCACCAGTGTATTAGCAGGACCAGGGAGGACCCACCAGCGTATTAACATGACCACTCGACCAGGGAGGACCCACCAGTGTATTAGCAGGACCAGGGAGGACCCACCAGCATATTAGCAGGACCACTCGACCAGGGAGGACCCACCAGTGTATTAGCAGGACCAGGGAGGACCCACCAGCGTATTAACAGGACCACTCGACCAGGGAGGACCCACCACTCGACCAGGGTGACTTCAGGCTATTTGTTGAACTTACACCCCGTCTTCTGAATTATGGGAGCAAATAAATGCTCTCGCTGTGTTTTCCTCGTGGGAAGGACTGAGGGAGCCTCACATATAAATGTATACGGTAAAAGATTACACAAGGATGAGGTAAATATTGTTAGGCCAATGCATTCTCTTATATATGCGAGGCTTCCTATGGGAGGCTCCCTATGGGAGGCTCGTATAATATAAGAGAATGCATTGGCACAGGGTGTTTCCAAAATTACAGGAAGCTCCAGTCATGAAAGGGTTAATTGGTTAAACTACCCTCATGGAGCCCCTAACAGACGTGAGCAGACGACACTCAGCAATACAAGCTGCCACATGTATGGGGCTCCCAACAGGAAGCTCCAGTCATGAAAGGGTTAATTGGTTAAACTACCCTCACTGGAGCCCCTAACAGACATGAGCAGACGACACTCAGCAATACAAGCTGCCACATGTATGGGGCTCCCTACAGGAAGCTCCAGTCATGGAAGGGTTAAAGTCTGAGCACCTTTTTCCGCTTCAAATTGCTTGTGAGAATGACCAATCAGCCTTAGCAAGACTTGAGTTATTTTTTTGTTGCGTGGATTTCTCCAGAGTATAACAACGAAGTGGCTTCTAATCTCTAAATGATTTATAACAGTCTCGCAAGTCTATGAAATCATGTAATATTGCATCAGTCCAGTGAACTCCGACAGAAACCATAAGAGGAAATTTCCCATGAGGCCGAGCGCGCAGTCGATTGTAAGAGACGTAAAATGATGCCCTCTAGGTTGGTCAATCAAGCAGGCCTAATCCATCCATACTTCCGTCATTTTAATTATTGGCCGTGTAATTTAATAGCAGGGTTTCAGTTGACGTCACTGTCAGACCTCTGGCCGGAGCAGTCACCATAATAGATCTGATTATACGATTTATAAAGGTATTGATCACAAAACACAGGCCCGGATCATGATGAAGAACGATTCTTGATGTATGGCCAAGCCTTGAAATAGAGTGTCTGTCAATTGCAGAATGAGGTTCCCAGAGGGTGAATTTAGTGATGCTACCCCGCATGGCGGGCTAGCATCACCAAATTCACCCTCTGGGAACCTCATTCTGCTGAGGTGTAAGCAGAATGAGGTCCCCAGAGGGTGAATTTGGTGATGCTAGCCCGCTATGCGGGATAGCGTCACTAAATTCACCCTCTGGGGACCTCATTCTGCAAATGACAGACACGCTATTTCAAGGCTTGTGTATGGCACAAGATAACAGAAAGATTGACCGATATCATGTGCTGGACTCTTTCAGGGAGTAATATATTGTACCAGTAGAATTAACACAACACGTTTATATGACTCAAATTTGCGACAGATTATGGCATCTTGTGCTATAGTCTATACATGATCTATAACTATATATACAGTAATGCCCTAATTAATCGACTCCTTAACCACAGCAGAATTATGGGTAACTTTTCAGGATTTAGTCGGAAATATGGCTTGTTGCCATTCATCGGAAAGCTCTCAAACAGTGGATATCTGTTAACCCTTTCATGGTGGGAGCTGCGGGAAGAGCTTTCCGATGAATGGCAACAAGCCATATTTCCAACTAAATTCTGAAAAGTTACCCATAATTCTGCTGCGGTTAAGGAGTCGATTAATTAGGGCATTACTGTATATAAAAGAGTAGAATTACTCTGTCTGTCTGCAATTATTCTCCCAGAAGCCTGGACTGATTTCAACCAATTTTGATATGGTGACTTGGAGTACCCCGGTCGATGTTACATGTATACTGTATCTGCAATAGGTTTTCAAAATTTAATTTAGAAAAAAGAAAATTAAATTTAAACAAATAAAATTGTTTGTTCTATTAAAGTGAAGTGAAACACTCCGGAAGGATGAGCAAATAGAAATAGAGAATAATCTTGCTCAAAAGTTATTTTTATGAATATTAATCCAAATTGACAACACACAGTCATTCTTATATACATGTATTAACTAAATGCAATGACGCTAGATGGCGAAATCGTTTGCGTTAAGTTTATTGCCGATTGTTGCATCCCGAATTGAGATGTAAATATTTACAATTGAGCGTAGTTCAGACGATGTTTTCTATGGGGTGGTATGGTCGATTTCTTTGAAATTTTCGGTGATGTTAGTAGAATACTACATTCTCCAGGTTGTCATTGAGTTTATCACACTGGAACAAGTCCATAATATGACTTTAAAATTGTTATTTTTTCAATTTAAATTTATTTTTAAATCAAACTGTTTAACTCTTTCGTTGCCGGAGCTTTTTCACTTTTTAGACACTGTCCTATGATTTCCAGGTGATGGATCTAGGTCTAAAAAATACCCAAAATGACTGACCCTGGTGTTTTTAGATTCGCTATCACCTCTTTATTCATGTCCCAAAACAATTTTAGAAAAAAAAATATTTTTCAAATTTGTTTAAAAAAAATAAAATAATAATTTCGACGCAATTTTTCGGCCGTTTTAGGGCCGTAAATATCGATCCCTGGCAACGAAAGAGTTAAAGGGGTTCCTGCAATGTATAAGATCTAATTGTTCAAGAAGGGAGCCTGTTTGAGCTAGCTGTATATAAAGCAAATGATATATTGTTCTCTAAATTGTCTAAGATGTTGTTTATCTATATCTGTTGAGTTGCTATAGAAAGATTTGTAATTATCTTATTGAGAGCAAGAGGCATTTTATTGAGAAGACACCTTAATAGATCTGGTTATGTGATTTAGAAAAGTATTTATCACGAAAAACAGGCTTGGATCACAATGGCGATGCATTCCTGGCACAAGACTGGATTCATCAGGGCAATATATATTGTACTTTTATATCTGTCACAGAGGTATACTAGTACCTAAAGTATATCAATTGATAGAGCTCTATTTATCTATACACTCTTGACTCATAGTTTTTATGTTAAATTCTGGAGAATATACTCTGAAACAAGTTTTCCTTGGAGAAGATGGCCCATTCCAAAAATTATACCAATTATAAGCTTTGGGTTATTGATTATAAACGAGGATTAAGACATTTTTCGTGAGGTTTTAGTTACCTTCCAGATGAATGTTAATGTCCCTCTAGATCTGATGATATTATAATAAATAAGAGCTACCGTATAATAAGAGATATATACATACCCCGCTGGACAAAACAAGTGTCCATTGGCACCGCGGTGTATTTGCCGTTCGGCCCGCGGTGTCAGAGTTTGTAACTGCAGTTGAGCACCACGGCCGAACGGCAAGTACACCGTGGCCCAACAGCAAGTACACTGCGGCCGAAAGACAACTACACCGCAGCCGAACGGCATGTACACCGTGGTTAGATTTCGGGTTTGTATCGTCTTTTTTCAGTTTAATGAACGTACACCGCGGCAATTACACCATGGCCGAACGGCAAGTACACCGCGGCCCAACTGTAGTTAGCCGGTGGAGCCGCGGTGTAGTTGCATTTCAGCCACGGTGGCAACGCTAACTGCACCGCGGTTAGGTGGACACTTGTTTTGTCAAGCAGGGTACATTGCAAGTAAAGGTCGAACAGTTGGTGTTCATACATTGTACGTTTAGTATGGCACGGGTTAGTTGGTGTTCATACGTTTAGTATGGCACGGGTTATCAACTAGCTTTGTCTCTTTTCCTTCTCTTGTGATATCATTTATAAATTTTAACTTTTGGGTTTTATTAATTGAGATATTTTGGTGCGTACGTTCGAAAATCTTTTCCAAATGTTTGTAAAACTGCTCCGGGCCACTGCTCGCCACCAATTTATGACAAGTGAACAAGTGAACGAGGAATCAGGTATCTGCACTAAATTGGGTCACTTTTCCTTTATTCCCCCCCTATTTTCATATGCTTTGCAGATTCCCTCTTCTTTTTCTTGTCATCCATACATTTGATACCAACTTCACTTTGTGATAAAATGTTATATGACTAATTGGTTTCAGGCCATTTTTCTTTCAGCTTATCATATTTTGACATATCAAAAAGCTTTTGAGTTGTCAGCCAGCATTTCATTATGACTTGTTACTTTCATCCGGAATGCCACATGTACATGTAGGTGTGATTTTCACTAACCCTACATGATGTGTTAAATGGTCAGACACCCACTTACTAGTACATGTACCACTTATAGGTTACCTATAAAATGTATGTTACTGTACCTCTAGATCTGCCGATATTATAATAGTGCCATAATAAGAGATATATATTAACATACTTTATTAACATATGGCCTCGACTGAGAATATTTATAAATTGTACGATTTATTTATTGATTGTACGATTTCACGGGAAACTATTCACGATGGAGATAGATTCATGATAAATGACACAAGACGACAATAAGATTGACTGCTATCGTGTACTGTACAGTAAGGGCAAGATATGTTATACTTTATCTGTTAAGTAATCGAGTGTCAGCATGAGCTGAGCTCTGTATAAAAGCACGATATATTGTATTTTATCCGTCAAGTGATCGAGGGTCAGTGGGAATTCAGTCTCTATAGATCAGCAACCCAACAAGCTGTGAGCACACCGATTCTTTATCGGAGTTTCCAGAGTATAGTTCTAATAGTATGCATTAATTAAAAGATCTATTATTTTTTTGGAAGGGAAGTTTGTGGTTAACCCTTTACCCAACAGAACGGCCCTGTGCCAATGCATTCTCTTATATATGCGAGTCGACCATAGGTCGCCTCGCATATATAAGAGAATGCATTGGCTTAACACATTAAAAATTATAAAATTGTTAAAGAATGTAAGAAAAAATGGTAAAAAAAGATTTTTTTTAGGCCAATGCATTCTCTTATATATGCGAGGCGACCTATGGTCGACTCGCATATATAAGAGAATGCATTGGCACAGGGCATAACTGTAACCATCACAATGTGGTCAATGAGCCGGTTCCAATGATATCCATATTTGTATGGTTATATTGAGACAGACCCAAGATATTTTAGGCTGTTGAAGCTTTATTTGGCCGGTTGTGGCTGGTTTGTTGGGTAAAGGGTTAATATATAAGCAGACGACAGGCAGTAAACTCAGACCTACTGAAAGCAAAATTATACTGTCATAAAGATTGTGTTATCTGAATACCAACAAACAAGCCTTGAAATAGTGTGTCTGTCATTTGCAGAATGAGGTCCCCAGAGGGTGAATTTAGTGATGCTACCCCGCATAGTGGGCTAGCATCACCAAATTCACCCTCTGGGAACCTCATTCTGCTGAGGTGTAAGCAGAATGAGGTCCCCAGAGGGTGAATTTAGTGATGCTACCCTGCATAGTGGGCTAGCATCACCAAATTCACCCTCTGGGAACCTCATTCTGCTGAGGTGTAAGCAGAATGAGGTCCCCAGAGGGTGAATTTGGTGATGCTAGCCCGCTATGCGGGGTAGTATCACTAAATTCATCCTCTGGGGACCACATTCTGCAAATGACAGACACACTATGTCAAGGCTTGCCAACAAGGATTCCCAGAGATGTTCATTATCTTCCAGATGATTGTTAATGAAACCTCTAGATCTGCCGATATTATAATAAATACATGTAAGACATACGTATTTTGGCCATATATTGATTGTACAATTTCACGGGAAATTAATGACGATCGATGGAATTGATTCCTAATAAATGACACAAGACAACAGATAGATTGACTGATATCGTGTGCTGAGCTCTGTATAAGGGCACCATATATTGTACTTTTACATGTATCTGTTAAGTGATCGAGGTTCAGTGGCAATTCATTCTGTATAGGTCAACAATCGAACAAGATGTCAACAAACTGATTCTTGATCAGAGATTCCAGCGTATAGTTCTAAAATTACACATTAAAAGAGCTATTATTTTTTGGAAGGGAATTTTCTGGTAACATAAGCAGACGACAGGCAGAGAAACACTCTGATCTGATGCAAAATATACCATCATAACGTTTGGGTTATCTGAATAGCAAAAAGTTTTCCTAGAGATTTTCGATGATAATGACCCTCTAGATCTGCTGACATTATAATAATAAGAGAATATATTTCGGCCAATGAATATTTATTGATTGTCCGATTTATTTATTGATCACTGAAACTAATCACGATGGAGAAGGCTTACTGATAAATGATACAAGATGATCATAAAGATTGACTGCTATCGTGTGATGAGCTCTATAAGGGTATGATTATCATGTGCTTTAAGGTCAAGATATATTGCACTTTTATCTGTTAACCCTTTACCCAACAGAACGGCCCTGTGCCAATGCATTCTCTTATATATGCGAGTCGACCATAGGTCGCCTCGCATATATAAGAGAATGCATTGGCTTAACACATTAAAAATTATAAAATTGTTAAAGAATGTAAGAAAAAATGGTAAAAAAAAGATTTTTTTTAGGCCAATGCATTCTCTTATATATGCGAGGCGACCTATGGTCGACTTGCATATATAAGAGAATGCATTGGCACAGGGCATAACTGTAACTATCACAATGTGGTCAATGAGTCGGTTCCAATGATATCCATATTTGTATGGTTTTATTGAGACAGACCCAAGATATTTTAGGCTGTTGAAGCTTTATTTGGCCGGTTTTGGCCGGTTTGTTGGGTAAAGGGTTAAGTGATCGAGGTTCAGTGGGAATTCATTCTCTATAGATCAACAATCCAACAAGCTGTGAACAAACTGATTCTTTAACGGAGTTTCTGGTGTTTTGTTATAAAAAATTAAAAGTACGCATTAAAAGATCTATTATTTTTTTGGAAGGGAATTTTCTGGTAACAAGGATTCCAGAGATTTTCATTATCCTCCAGATGATTGTTAGTGACACCCTAGATCCGCCGATATTATAATAAAATACATGTAAGAGATACATATTTTGGCCAATGAATATATATTGCTTGTACGATTTCACGGGAAACTAATCACGAGACAGATTCCTGATAAATGACACAAGACGACAGTAAGATTGACTGCTATCATGTGCTGGACTCGATATATTGTACTTTTATCTGTTAAGTGATCGAGGCTCAGCGTGGGCTGAGCTCTGTATAAGGGCACAATATATTGTACTTTTATCTGTTAAGTGAATGATGGTCAGTGGGATTTCATTCTTAAAAGATCAACAACCAATGAGCTGTGAGCGGGGTCCGTGCTCGCCATAATTTACTTTTGCCAATATATTGTACTTTATCCATTAAGTGATCGAGGGTCAGCGTGGGCTGAGCTCTGCATGAGGGCACGATATATTGTACTTTATCCGTTAAGTGAATGTGCGGTGTATAGTTATAAAAGTACACATTAAAAGATCTATTATTTTTTGGAAGGGAATTTTCTGGTAACAAGGATTTCAGAGATTTTCATTACCTTCCAGAGGATTGTTAGTGACACCCTAGATCCGCTGATATTATAATAAAATAGATGAAAGAGATACGTTATCTTCCAGAGGATTGTTAGTGACACTCTAGATCTGCCGATATTATAATAAATACATGTAAGAGATACATATTTTGGCCAATGAATATATATTGCTTGTACGATTTCACGGGAAACTAATCACGAGAAAGATTCCTGATAAATGACACAAGACGACAGTAAGATTGACTGCTATCGCGTGCTGGACTCTATAAGGGCACGGTATATTGTACTTTTATCTGTTAAGTGATCGAGGGTCAGCGTGGGATTTCATTCTCTTTAGATCAACAACCCAATGGGCTGTGAGCGGGGTCCATGCTCACCGTAATTTACTTTTGCCAAATACTATTATAAGTTGCCAATTCCATTAGTTTCTGCAACATTGAGTCTTACATGTATATTTTGACCAAGCCTTGAAATAGCGTGTCTGTTATTTGCAGAATGAGGTTCCCAGAGGGTGAATTTAGTGATGCTACCCGAGAGCTTTCCGATGAATGGCAACAAGCCATATTTCCAATTTAATCCTGAAAAGTTACCCATAATTCTGCTGTGGTTAAGAAGTCGATTACTTAGAGCATTACTGTACTTCAAGTCTCTGAAATGGTACAGTTGATGTGGTTGGAATTTTCGACAATCTTAGTTGATAGCTAAATTCTTCCAGTGAAGATAGTGTTTGGTTACTGATATACAGTAAAGCCCTAAATAATCGACTCCTTAACCACAGCAGAAAGGTCTCAGTGAGAGCTTTCCGATGAATGGCAACAAGCCATATTTCCGACTAAATCCTGAAAAATTACCCATAATTCTGCTGTGTTTGAGGAGTCGATTATTTAGGGCATTACTGTAAGTCCATAGAATGTTTTAAGATACATTTATCTATATGGAATTTCATAAAGAAGCAGAGGATGCAATTGAAAATACAAAGGTGAACACCCTTCTCAATCCCCAACCACTCATTTGGGGCCCCCTAGATAATCTCATGTATTATGTACTTATTACTGCAGTCAAAACCATGGAGAATACTTCTTTATGACAGTAGTAGGAATAATCTTTGGTAGAATTGTCAGTGTTTTATTCTAAATCAATACTTTATAAAGGCATGAGTTCTCTGTAACCCCATGTTCATGGTCTATCAAGCATGTTAACCTACCACACACTGCACGTATACTGCTGTACTGTATGCTAGAGTCCATTAAGTTGGTTCCAATACCAATGGGAAGTATTTATGCTCCAAGGCCAGGCTCCAGCTGAATCAACTGTATAATAGTTTACAGACCACACAGTTTATATGGAAGTAACAAGATCATGCCACCAATCTCTACTCTGGCTAACACCTGTAGAGATCATATTCCACCTGTACAACACCTTTGTAATAGCATCACCAAATTCACCCTTTGGGGACCTCATTCTGCAAATGACAGGTACAGTAATGCCCTAAGTAATCGACTCTTTAACCCTTTACCCAACAGAACGGCCCTGTGCCAATGCATTCTCTTATATATGCGAGTCGACCATAGGTCGCCTCGCATATATAAGAGAATTCATTGGCTTAACACATTAAAAATTATAAAATTGTTAAAGAATGTAAGAAAAAATGGTAAAAAGTGTTAAAAAAAGATTTTTTTTAGGCCAATGCATTCTCTTATATATGCGAGGCGACCTATGGTCGACTCGCATATATAAGAGAATGCATTGGCACAGGGCATAACTGTAACTATCACAATATGGTCAAGGAGCCGGTTCCAATGATATCCATATTTGTATGGTTCTATTGAGACAGACCGAAGATATTTTAGGCTGTTGAAGCTTTATTTGTCCGGTTTTGGCCGGTTTGTTGGGTAAAGGGTTAAAGGTTTATAGTGGGGGAGGGGGGTAATAGGTTGTTAATTATTGATTCAGAAGGCGAAGTGACCCAGACACTGGTTAGGATATCTAACATGTCTAAAGTCTAGGCTTTATAGTGGGGGAGGAGGGTGGTAATAAGACGATTATTCAGTTGTTAATGATTGATTCAGAAGGCGAAGTGACCCAGACACTGGTTAGGATATGTAACTTGTCTAAAGTCTAGGCTTTTGTCAACTAAAATCTCTGGATGCTGCACACAAGCTCTGCATACATCTCTATTGAGTTAGCGCATATGTTTAACACGATGCGCATAGAAGTGCATGATTTCCGATAACACAGATTAACTTGTTATCGTGGACACATATTTCCGACCAATTAATGAGCTGCGATCGGTTTTTATAGATTTATTGATCTGACTGTACTGTGACTCGGTGAGTCAAACAGGACATGATCAACATTTCTAACTGGTTACATAATAGCTCCATCCCTCCAGCATTATAACCGGAAAAGCTCAAATATATCAAGTCATGATGACAAGGCATATTTCAATTTCTACGAAGGACAAGTTTATCTTATACAGGAATATAGGAATAAAGTGATAAATTACATATGAAATAATCAGGGGTAGAGGAAGGACAAAAGGGCAAGGGGGTGCAGAAGGGCACTTTTCCTGATGTAAATTACCCGGTATGTACAGGAGTGAGGCCAGGGCAAAGGGGCTGGAGCCACGACATGCCCCACTACTCCACCGCCCCTGGAAGCAATAGCCGCCATAAGTTGAAGAGATGAATTAGAAATAATTTTTTTACCCACATACTAACTATTATGTGGTTCCCAACATCAACAGTTACTAGTGTCCAAATCCTGTAATGTGTGTAGCCTGCGGTGCGTAGTTTCAGACTGAGATTCTACCTTTTTAATCACTCTCACCATGCAGGGCCGAAGTTAGGGGTTGAAAACAGGGAGAAGTGACTTCTCCCTCTGGAGATTTTAGAGAGACTTCAGCCCAAAATAGGGCATAAATATCAATAAAAAGATAAAATAAAAAATAATATTTTTTTTTACTTTATCTGAAGAAATTAGCCTTTATTATAAATTTGAAATTTTTGGAATTGTTTTGTGTCAATATCATTTATCAATATAATTAGAAAGTTAGAGTAGTAGTTAAATTTCCAACTTTATTCGAAGTAGTATTGTTATGCAATAGTGTAGGGTTATTATCATTCTCGTATTATTTCCTTGACTTGGAGATACGTTTGTAAATTGTACAGTCTGAACATGATGATCTTGATGCATGTAACAGTAATGCCCTAATGCTTTCCGATGAATGGCAACAAGCGATATTTCCGACTAAATCCTGAAAAGTTACCCATAATTCTGCTGTGGTTATGGAGTCGATTAATAAGGGCATCACTGTAACTTTGTAAGTTTAATTTGATCACTGCTGTAATATGGGTGTCCGCTAAAATAAACAATAAGGACTAATAAGGAGTTGTAAAAGCTTTTAGTTTTATTTCTAAAGCCTTTATTAATTAATACCAACATCAATGGACGGCTTCAAGGTGATAACTTCACCCCAGTCGCCTCCTAGCTTGGGGCCTGACTCACTTGTGGCAGTCGATCATCTCGTATATTGATAACTGCTATTCAGATACATTCACAGACAGGTAACTGCCCATACATTCACAGACAGGTAACTGCCCATACATTCACAGACAGGTAACTACCCATACATTCAGACAGGTAACTACCCATACATTCACAGACAGGTAACTGCACATACATTCACAGACAGGTAACTACCCATACATTCACAGACAGGTAACTACCCATACATTCAGACAGGTAACTACCCATACATTCACAGACAGGTAACTGCCCATACATTCACAGACAGGTAACTACCCATACATTCACAGACAGGTAACTGCCCATACATTCACAGACAGGTAACTACCCATACATTCACAGACATGTAACTACCCATACATTCACAGACAGGTAACTGCCCATACATTCACAGACAGGTAACTACCCATACATTCACAGACAGGTAACTGCCCATACATTCACAGACAGGTAACTACCCATACATTCACAGACATGTAACTACCCATACATTCACAGACAGGTAACTACCCATACATTCACAGACAGGTAACTGCCCATACATTCACAGACAGGTAACTACCCATACATTCACAGACAGGTAACTGCCCATACATTCACAGACAGGTAACTACCCATACATTCACAGACAGGTAACTGCCCATACATTCACAGACAGGTAACTGCCCATACATTCACAGACAGGTAACTACCCATACATTCACAGACAGGTAACTGCCCATACATTCACAGACAGGTAACTACCCATACATTCACAGACATGTAACTACCCATACATTCACAGACAGGTAACTACCCATACATTCACAGACAGGTAACTACCCATACATTCACAGACAGGTAACTACCCATACATTCACAGACAGGTAACTGCCCATACATTCACAGACAGGTAACTGCCCATACATTCACAGACAGGTAACTACCCATACATTCACAGACAGGTAACTGCCCATACATTCACAGACAGGTAACTATACCATACATTCACAGACAGGTAACTATACCATACATTCACAGACAGGTAACTGCCCATACATTCACTGACAGGTAACTACCCATACATTCACAGACAGGTACCGCTATTCTCAAAGTAATTGACCAGAAAAACGGGGTGATACCCCGGTCATGACCGCGGTGATACCGGTAATAAACGGTAGCGGTATCGAGACGGTCATGGCGTGGAGTTACGGTATTGGGCGATAATGATACCGTGGTCTTTTAGCGGGCACCGCATTAATTTTGTTGAATACCGCGGTGATTTTCATGGAACTCTTTTAGGGGAGGTATTTACTCACACATACTTGTTCGCGTTAACAAGCAGTATCAGTATAATCAGTACCGTGGTATTGGAGGATACCGCGGTATAGTACCGCCATATTAACGGGGTGACACCACGTTATTGGTGGTCAATTACTTTAAGTATAGCGGTAACTGCCCATACATTCACAGACAGGTAACTATACCCATACATTCACAGACAGGTAACTACCCATACATTCACAGACAGGTAACTGCCCATACATGCACAGACAGGTAACTACCCATACATTCACAGACAGGTAACTACCCATACATTCACATACAGGTAACTGCCCATACATGCACAGACAGGTAACTACCCATACATTCACAGACAGGTAACTATACCCATACATTCACAGACAGGTAACTACCCATACATTCACAGACAGGTAACTATACCCATACATTCACAGACAGGTAACTACCCATACATTCACAGACAGGTAACTACCCATACATTCACAGACAGGTAACTGCCCATACATGCACAGACAGGTAACTATACCCATACATTCACAGTCAGGTAACTACCCATACATTCACAGACAGGTAACTATACCCATACATTCACAGACAGGTAACTACCCATACATTCACAGACAGGTAACTGCCCATACATTCACAGACAGGTAACTACCCATACATTCACAGACAGGTAACTGCCCATACATTCACAGACAGGTAACTACCCATACATTCAGACAGGTAACTACCCATACATTCACAGACAGGTAACTGCCCATACATTCACAGACAGGTAACTACCCATACATTCACAGACAGGTAACTACCCATACATTCAGACAGGTAACTACCCATACATTCACAGACAGGTAACTGCCCATACATTCACAGACAGGTAACTACCCATACATTCACAGACATGTAACTACCCATACATTCACAGACAGGTAACTACCCATACATTCACAGACAGGTAACTGCCCATACATTCACAGACAGGTAACTGCCCATACATTCACAGACAGGTAACTGCCCATACATTCACAGACAGGTAACTGCCCATACATTCACAGACAGGTAACTGCCCATACATTCACAGACAGGTAACTATACCATACATTCACAGACAGGTAACTGCCCATACATTCACAGACAGGTAACTACCCATACATTCACAGACATGTAACTACCCATACATTCACAGACAGGTAACTACCCATACATTCACAGACAGGTACCGCTATTCTCAAAGTAATTGACCAGAAAAACGGGGTGATACCCCGGTCATGACCGCGGTGATACCGGTAATAAACGGTAGCGGTATCGAGACGGTCATGGCGTGGAGTTACGTTATTGGGCGATAATGATACCGTGGTCTTTTAGCGGGCACCGCATTAATTTTGTTGAATACCGCGGTGATTTTCATGGAACTCTTTTAGGGGAGGTATTTACTCACACATACTTGTTCGCGTTAACAAGCAGTATCAGTATAATCAGTACCGTGGTATTGGAGGATACCGCAGTATAGTACCGCCATATTAACGGGGTGACACCACGTTATTGGTGGTCAATTACTTTAAGTATAGCGGTAACTGCCCATACATTCACAGACAGGTAACTATACCCATACATTCACAGACAGGTAACTACCCATACATTCACAGACAGGTAACTACCCATACATTCACAGACAGGTAACTGCCCATACATTCACAGACAGGTAACTACCCATACATTCACAGACAGGTAACTGCCCATACATGCACAGACAGGTAACTATACCCATACATTCACAGACAGGTAACTGCCCATACATTCACAGACAGGTAACTGCCCATACATTCACAGACAGGTAACTACCCATACATTCACAGACAGGTAACTACCCATACATTCACAGACATGTAACTACCCATACATTCACAGACAGGTAACTACCCATACATTCACAGACAGGTAACTACCCATACATTCACAGACAGGTAACTGCCCATACATTCACAGACAGGTAACTATACCCATACATTCACAGACAGGTAACTACCCATACATTCACAGACAGGTAACTGCCCATACATTCACAGACAGGTAACTACCCATACATTCACAGACAAGTAACTACCCATACATTCACAGACAGGTAACTACCCATACATTCACAGACAGGTAACTACCCATACATTCACTTTTCCTCTAGCGAAAACCCTTGATTATTATATTAACCCTTTCAGTGCCAAGTCCGATTTTTGTATCAACCCATATACCCTGTGCCAATGCATTCTCTTATATATGCGAGTCGACCATATGTCGCCTCGCATATATAAGAGAATGCATTGGCCTAACAAATTTTCATCATTTGTTATTATTTTTTACAATTTTTTACAATTTTAATAATTTTTTATTATATTCTACTCTCTTTCAGTGCCAGACTTATTTTGTAGGTTTAGTCAGGGAATCTTACATTTTTCATGGGCATCAAAATTATTACTATGAATACTTGGTGATAGTTTTGAGTTATAACATGCCCTTAAGGTTTTATCCAGTTTGTTTTTAAATTCGCTATAGCATGCTTAAGCATACCCAAAAAAAATTCAACCCAAAAAAATATAAAAAAATTTAGGGCCAATTTTACAGACCGTAAATTAGGGCCAATGAGATCGGCCCATGATACTGAAAGGGTTAAGACATTGCAAGTTGATTGCCCTTTCATGAAGGAACCATTTCAGAAATCCACATTAATAAGTTCATGTTGAGTAGAAGTCAAGTATATTTCCAAGTACCGGTAATTTGATTAAAATGAAATTGAGTTTCATAAAAATTGTTGTAGTATGAAGTGTTGACCCTATCTTCAAAGGCATAAGTTTACTCCGGGGGGGGCGGTCGCTCAGTGACAGACATGACCACTTTTGTTCACTCCAGCAAAAATCTGATTCAGAGGTCTACATTGCAGCTTGGCACTACATGTATAAATAAGGAACCAATCTAGATACTGGATACTGTCAATAAGTTTATAGCAATCGATTGATCTAAAGCCTGGTACAACGTAGCGACAAACACAATAGTAACGTTAGTAAATAGCATAATAAAACACTAGAGCCTTGGACCGCCTATAAATCCTCAGCATATATCGATGCTTAATTGCCATTATTGTTCCATTACAAGATCAAAGCTTGGACCGAAATGAATAAAACTTCCATCTCCTTTGTTAGTCCTCCGAAGCGAGAGCCAATATTTATCCAGAAACTTTCTCTTTGAACTTTGACCTGCTCCGAAATAACAATTTATTTGCACCAATTTGTTTTTTTCTTTGCTCTTTGATTGTATATAAACAAAGGTAAGTTATTAGGGCAAATAGTTTCTCTGCCAAATTTCCATCGGAACAATGAGGCCAGTGTAACGCATGTTATCTCAGTAAACACGAGTAATGAGGACGAGGGGGTGACAAATTCCGACAGTTTCTTTTTTGTTTTTGCTTGATGAAGTTATTTTCAGGGGATATCTTTACGTGATTTTTTTGTTTTTGAATCAGGCGAGTCAGAATGTTGCGGGTAACCGTGACATATTGTCACAGACACTTGGGACACGAAATCTCCGAGTATGAAAGGGATATGTACATGTACGGTGGATGGGTCTATTTCTAAAACAGGTCACAGTTTTAGACTGTCTTACAAGGTCTTAACAGAATGATAATTTAAAGGGATGCAAGGATGCAAATTTAATAAAAGTCTGTGAAACAACTATAAGCAACATGAAGTGATAATAGATCAAACTTAAGATACCAATGTTTAATCAAAACATGATGGGAAAAAACATTGGAAAAATTCTAAGCATTTAAAATAATACTGAAAATAATTTTCAAACTGAAATATTTTAATTTTATACCCACAGTGAAGGCCTGAAGTGCCTTTAACCCTTTCAGTGCCAGGTCCGATTTTTGTCTCAACCCATATACCCTGTGCCAATGTATTCTCTTATATATACGAGTCGACCATAGGTTGCCTCGCATATATAAGAGAATGCATTGGCCTAACAATTTTTCATCATTTGTTATTATTTTTTACAATTTTTTACAATTTTTTCTTATATTCTTTAACTCTTTCAGTGCAAGACTTATTTTGTAGGTTTATTGCCAGGGAATCTTACGTTTTTCATGGGCATCAAAATTATTAGTATGAATACTTGGTGATAGTTTTGAGTTATGACATGCCCCTAAGGTTTTATCCAGTTTGTTTTTAAATTCGCTATAGCATGCTTAAGCATACCCAAAACAAATTCAACCCAAAATAATCTAAAAGAAAAAAAAAAAGGAGAAAAAAAATTTAAACGTTTTTTAGGGCCGATTTTACAGACCGTAAATTAGGGCCGATGAGAGATCGGCCCCTGGCACTGAAAGGGTTAATGTATTTATGTAAATTCTGATGAATAATATACTGTACAGATGGACAGGATGTAAAATCACCGATCCTCAAGAACAAAAACACAAACAGTCAGGATGTGAAATTAGTGTATTAATAGAATGACTAATCTTTTTTATCTTTAATTTTAAGTGCATGAGAGGTTTCCGATGAATGGCAACAAGCCATATTTCTGACTAAATCCTGAAAAATTACCCATAATTCTGCTGTGGTTAAGGAGTCGATTATTTAGGGCATTACTGTAGTTGTTTACAACCAAAATTTATATGGTGAAATCAATATTTATGAACAAGTTTGGTATATTACTACAGGTATTAGCATGATGGCAAAATGTAGCTCCTATTCACAATCAGGATTTAGTCGGAAATATGGCTTGTTGCCATTCATCTGAAATCTCTCATGCACTTAAAATTAAAGATGAAAAAGATTAGTCATTCTATTCAGGATGTGAAATTAGTGTATTAATAGAATGACTAATCTTTTTTATCTTTAATTTTAAGTGCATGAGAGCTTTCCGGTGAATGGCAACAAGCCATATTTCCGACTAAATCCAAAAATTACCCATAATTCTGCTGTGGTTAAGGAGTCGATTATTTAGGGAATTACTGTACTTTATTACTCAAAATAACATGGTAGATCTATTAAAAACTAGATTTTTAAATATTCATCTAAAAGATCGCATAATTAAGAAATGTACACATTACTGGGAAAGAGAAAGAAGTTCTGTCTTTCTCTATTCCCTTCATGAACCTACATTACATGTATGCCTTGCTCAAAAACCAATTTCATTAGTACCAGTATATTCATTGCCTTAGTATATCAGAGTCAATTTCAATTGTTATTCATTGTAACTGCCCATATATCTTGAGAAAAGTCAGACATTTAATAGGGTTTCAGACAACATTACATTCAATTGGCCGAGGCTAATATAATTTGCAATGAACAGAAACACTCAGATGGTTTAACTTCCTAAAGAAAATTCAAAATTACTTAGGTTTGATGTACTATGTACCATCAACCCCTGGGGTTCCTAAAGAGAGTATTAGCATTCAGTCGGAGACAGGAGGGGAATAAAACTCAATTTGCCTGCATAACATTTAAATAGATAGACACCATTGGGCCAGGGGGAAAGTTCAATTTGTTCCTGTAATATTGAAATAGATAGGGTAAGAAACACTCAGGTTGTAAAACAATTCAATTATGGGAACCAAGTCTGGATAAATAGTGTGTCTGACTTTTGCTGAGTGGGTTAGCATGACTGAATTCACCCTATGGGGGACCTCATTCTGCTTAGGCCTCAACTATGGGAGACTGAGAATCAGATTGAAGTTCCCCCAGTTGAAGTGGATATTCACCCATTGGGGATATAGAAACTGAACAGAAGGGAAAAAGGTACTAAAAACAAAGTTAATTTGAGGCTATAGATTCTCTCCAGAAGATGAGGTCTAAGCAGAATGAGGTCCCCAGAGGGTGAATTTGGTGATTCTAGCCCGCTGTGTGGGGTAGCATCACTAAATTCACCCTCTGGGGACCTCCTGCAAATGTCAGACACTCTATATCAAGGTTTGCTGTGAACTTGTTGAGCAGCGAATATGGTCACTGAACTATGGCAAGGGAATATACTTTTGATGATTCGGCTGATTTAGTCAGTTAATTAAAAGTAGGTCAGTATGAGTACTGATATAATTACTGGGAACATATCTGGTCTTCATTGAACCTGATCCTCTTCATTGAACCTAATCGTTTTCAAAAGTCAAAACTATAATGACATGCAGATTGCTCGTCTGAATGTCAGTGTGATCAAAGAAATTATTCGAACACAATATGTCACACACCTAAGATTGAATTTCAGATTACTTGATGACTCCATCACTACCACCAGCATATATGTATTTAGTCCCATGTTATAATATTTGTAGTGTGATAATATAAATGCCAGGTCCGATTTTTGTATCAACCCATATACCCTGTGCCAATGCATTCTCTTATATATGCGAGTCGACCATAGGTCGCCTCGCATATATAAGAGAATGCATTGGCCTAACAATTTTTCATCATTTGTTATTATTTTTTACAATTTTAATAATTGTTTCTTATATTCTTTAACAGACAGGGAATCTTACGATTTTCATGGGCATCAAACTTATTACTATGAATACTTGGTGATATTTTTGAGTTATAACATGCCCCTAAGGTTATATCCACTTTGTTTTTAAATACGCAATAGCATGCTTAAGCATACCCAAAACAAAATTCAACCCAAAAAAATCTAAAAAAAAAAATCATAATTGTTTAGAGATCGGCCCCTGACACTGAAAGGGTTATAACTCAAACAGCTAAGAGCATCAAAGTGATCGATTTAAATTCCAGCACACAGGTAAGTTGATGATGTTTACCTGGTGTACCTCACCTGTGATTAATAAATGACAACCTGCTACTTACCTGGCCTGTAATCAGCACTACAGCTGATTGCTGTCAAACACAAGCGTTTACACTGGGAAGCATTATGCTATACAAATACAATATATCAAACACGCACGATACTCACAGATGAAAGGATAGGTAAATCTAATCTGTACACGCCCTCATAGATTTGGCTGACATTTCCAAGAAATTAAAAACATGCGTGAGAAAAGGCGGGAGATGAGGATACAGAGAATGCACCAACGTAAGAAATCAGTGTTTGTGGTTAATCATTTGTTAGTTGCCAAACATAGACACGTGCTCGACTGATTCTTAATTATATAAGTCTAAATATACACCTGTGTCACCCAGAGACGCCCCTTTTTATTATGTGAAATCAGTCTATCGTGAAGTAGTGTATTCAGTATTTAAATGTCGTCTGCCTACAGCATTCGATCTACTAGTATGTCTGTATACCGAGTGGGGTGATTTGTGTTTTGGTTGGAGATTTAAATGGCTCTTTGTTAGTATAATTAACTCCGCTCGTTGCCTGTGACTGTTGTTGGAGCAGCAACTTTACATAAATAGGTGACATTGACTAAATTATTATGCAAAGTCATCCATACCACCCAATGTGGAGTCTGCAAGGAATATATGCATGAAGTTTTATTGCTGGTAGTCTTCTAAAAAGTTGCCTGTGCCGTTTGGCATGATTGATTGATTGGGGTTTTATGTCGCTTTAGCCACTAAGGCCATATCACGACATTGCCAGTTTTAATGGTGGAGGAAATCCGCACATTTACGGCTAATCTAACAGTGATTTCAATGGCTGATAAACTCATCGACCATGTGCAGAAAACCACCGGCCATCGGCAAGTAACTGGCAACTTTCCCAGATAACGATTTCGAGTTACAAAGTCCACGATGGAAACATGTGGATATGAACCCTTATCGCCAGCGCTGGAAGGCGAAACGGCTTGGAGTTGTACCCCTAACCGATTGAGCCACCGAGGCCCCCCGTTTTGGCATGAACATTTTGTTTTGCATATTTGGAATCTATGAGTACAGGTATCATTACATTATGATATTTAGGGCATATATGTGTAGATTTTTTAGGGGGACTGTACCCTAAATCAGGCCATTTATGGGACCATCTCCTTTTATACTCAACAGAATATAATGCAACAAATACACGAACCTGAGCCATGGATGAGTGAAAAGTACACTTGTGTGCTCTATCAATGATGCAAACAACATGGTAATTATAATGAAAATGAATAAATGGCTGTATAGTCATTAATTCATTTTCATTATAATTACCATGTTGTTTGCATCATTCATAGAGCACATGAGTGTATTATGCACTAATCCGTGGCTCAATTCATTCATTTGTCACATATACATGTAATCTGCTGAGTATAATAGGAGATGGTCCCTAAATGAACGTATTAAGTGCACAGTACCCCTTTAAGTGGGGTACACAGAGAAAGGAGATTTTTTGGGGACACCTGTTATTCAAATGAGTATACATGTACCGGTACATGTATTCCCATATAATTTGAGATGACTAACAATTTCTGATTCTACAAATGACAATGCAACTAAAGGCTTTGTTGCAACTGCAAATTGATGATTTACACAGTATATTGTTGAATTAGGTAATTAAAGTAAACCAATTATGTAAACCAATTCTGACCATGCCTTGAAAAACTGGAAAATTCAGATTGATTAAATACTATTTACTATGAATTTGGGGACATTTGGGTGCCCAAACCTGTAACGGGTATCTAAACAGCCCTGGATATTAGATTTTGAACCCTGCATGAGGAATGGGTTCAAAAATCAATTAACATCCAGGTATTAACTCTTGATGTAATTTGATGATGCCAGTGAGATATCTGGTAAGCATACAGTAATGCCCTAATTAATCGACTCCATATAACCACAGCAGAATTATGGGTAATTTTTCAGGATTTAGTCGGAAATATGGCTTGTTGGTTGCCAGTAATTCTGCTGTGGTTACGGAGTCGATTAATTAGGGCATTACTGTATATGGTAAGCTGGTAATTTAACGTAGACCAATGCATACTTTTTACATGGGTGGTATAGAATCCATTTAGTAAAGAAGTGTTGAATCTTTACCGATCGGTAACCGCCGCCAGTTATTTTCATTTTAATTTTGGTTTACACCCTATAAATGAGTCTTCAGATTTCTATCTGTTGAGACAATGACCATTTTTTCTCGTAACTATGAAACAACCGATGACGGGCCATAAGAGTCTTGGACAAATGTAATATATTCCAAATGGTGGCTAATAATAATTTTGAACCATCACAATTTTTAAAAAATCGCTTGCTCTTTTAAACACTGCAAACAGCAATAACTTACACCCCCTTTGAGTGCCAGGTCAGATTTTTTTATCAACCCATATACCCTGTGCCAATGCATTCTCTTATATATGCGAGTCGAC
This sequence comes from Siphonodentalium dalli, assembly GCA_032622095.1. Lineage (NCBI taxonomy): Eukaryota > Metazoa > Mollusca > Scaphopoda > Gadilida > Siphonodentaliidae > Siphonodentalium > Siphonodentalium dalli. The sequence continues at coordinate 200,655,023 of CP136067.1, read as the reverse complement.
CATAGGTCGCCTCGCATATATAAGAGAATGCATTGGCCTAACAATTTTTTTTTTTTTTTTTTTTTTTTATAAATTTTTCACAATTTTAATATATTTTATTATATTCTTTAACAGACTTATTGTGTAGGTTTAGGGCCGATAATATCGGCCTCTGGCACTCAAAGGTTTAAACTCGACCCTTCGGTATACATGTAGATACCATGCAGTAACCATGAATCCACATGTACAAGTATACCACTTAGTAACAATCAAGGTTTAAAATTTATCCTGAGCATACAATGCTATCTGACAAAATGAGTCTTATATTCTATGTGGCACCAGATAATACACAGATTTAATAGTATTGAACCGAGTTGCATCAATTGTGTAAACAATATGGTTCCAATGCACCGAGCGACCATCAATACTTACGCAGAATGTAATATCCGGTAGAGAAAAGTTTGTACCCTTAATAGTCCAATATCAATTTTGGAGCAACAGATTATCAACAAAACGAACTGCCATTTTAAACATGGCAAATACCAATAACCTACATTAGAATCAACCCTATGAGTATATATATATATATGTATACCAGTAACCATTAACATGTATACCACTTAGTGATAACCTACATTAGAATTGACCTTATGAGTATATTTATACCAGTAACCATTAACATGTTTACCACTTAGTAATAACCAACATTAAAATTAACAATAAGCATTCATTGCTAATATGACAAAATGATCCCGGATTCTATGTGGGAGCAGTGTTAACGGTATTGAACAAACTTGTTTGAAATGTGCACACAGTGAAGTTCCACTGCACCGAGCGACATCAATATTAATAGAGAATGTATTA